>JABCKC010000868.1:0-11973 GCA_013186395.1 Fusarium papillatum | reverse complement strand
AATGGATCTTATTTGCATAGCCGGCTATGCGTTAATCACGTGGTCTTATTTGCATAGCCGGCTGTGCGTGTAACGCTTGCCTCAATCGGGGAAGGCCAGGTGCGTGGTCAAGGGCTCGAAGGGGCGGTGGGGGGAGGCCTCTGAGCAACCCACCAGAAATAACACAGCTGTAACACAACTGAAGCTTATACCCAGGCTTCAATGACAAGGCCAGGTGCGAATACGTCCCGTCATGTCGGCTCACAGTCCCAATTGAGCTGACAGCCGGCTTGGAAAGGCGGCTTGCAACAGCTTGCAAGGGAGAGACAGCGCCCTTTATCCATCTTGGAAGAAGCTTTGTTGAGGCTATCACGGCGTAGCTGTGAGTGTGGCTAAGTGGCTAATTTCAAGTCAGCCTCTGATTAGCTCTGTGCGGCAAGGCGTATGCACCGATGGCGGTGCAAATAAGATCACGTGATGATTGCACGGCTGGCGGTGCAGATTGAAAATTGCTTCCTAAAGCCCCATCTAGCTA
The DNA here is from genome assembly GCA_013186395.1 of Fusarium papillatum. NCBI lineage: Eukaryota > Fungi > Ascomycota > Sordariomycetes > Hypocreales > Nectriaceae > Fusarium > Fusarium papillatum. The sequence continues at coordinate 11,459 of JABCKC010000868.1, read as the reverse complement.
ATTAAAAGCTAGCATGCAGCCTAGCCTACCCTAAAATATCAACAACACACAATAAAAGAGGCATCACCAAAATAATGTCTTGGATTGAATTGATTTAATCGATCCGGATAGTTGTACTCGAATCCTCAAACTGAAAAAATCCCACTTTGAATTGGATTGAACTGAACTTGAATTGGTTGCGATTGACTTGAGCGTAGCCCTGCGTCTCAGCTCGTGAGCCACCACAAATGGAAACATCACATCTTCACTCTTATCATCAATATCGCACTCTAATTCGCCTAGTAGCCTAATATATTTACCAAGTGCCTCCTAGTGAGCGCGGGTGACAGCCTCAAAAGAAGCCATTAGCAACAACGACGAGGAAGACAGGCACAAGGAGTGCGTACCCATGGCTGTGTAAAACTAAGCTATCGGACATAAAAGAATGACCAAGTTAAATAGACCTACATTAAAAATCACTTGTTTCACCTGATAGTGTTGAACAAATCACAACGCCGACCTGCAACCTTCCCGTGCTGCTCAGCCATTCCTCAAACCAGTCCTATCCACCACCGCCAACGCTTGGCAGCGATGCATGCTTAGTGTGGGTGAGTGCTCTCAAACTCGTCAATCTTCTCTGCCGCCTTGACCACTCTGTCGGCCAACTTATTAGGCAGTCCCAAAGCCTCCCTCTCACTCAACATCTCGGCAAGGCGCTTCTTCCAAAACGCCATCCTCTCCCAACTCAGAGGTGCAATACCCGCGCATAGGGATCCACCCCGCAAAGCTCTAGCCATGTCCGCGTCCAACTCCAGCTTTGACACCTGGTCCTCGAAGATAATCTCCCCGTAGTGTAGAATCCACTCTGTCGCAACCCACAACCTGCTGTTAAGGATTGGCCCCCTATCAAGCTTCTCTTCCAAGCCATCTCTGAGCTGCCAGATTGGGAAAGTGAGCCAGGGTGTAAAAGTTTCGGTCTTGAAGCGGGCAAGGAAGGAGTTCAAATTTTCCCATTCGGACACTGCTTTGGGTGTGTAGTCGTCGAGCTCGGTGGGATCTGTGACTGTTAGCTTCATTACACCTGTAAGCATGGAGACAGAGTGGAAACGTACCAAACCAGAAGTCTCGGATGAAGATTCTCAACTTGGGCAAGTGTTTCCAGTCCAGTCCTTCGTCCTTGAGATGTGTTAGTGTGGCATAATAATAAACTGAATAGCATACTAACCTCGTCAAATTGCTCAATATGTCCGTCAGTCTGCTGCACATTTTGCATAGCCTGAACAAAAGTGTCCTGCCACGGGTGATCCGGAGGGAGCAAATGGGCAATCTCCCCCACTACGATACAAAGCCCTTGAATGAACCAATGGGCCTCGTTTTTAGACCTTCGCACGGCGCCCTCTCTTCGGATGTCATCAGCTAGCGCGGCGGCTTTTGTTGATACATCACCTCGCCTGCGAAGGCCGGATTTGATGATGTCAAAGAGGCGCTTCGTAGGGTCAGACTCATTTGCAAGACTGCCGTAGTTAAGGCGGATGCGATACCTCGTTTTGGTGTGGCGGATGAGATACCTCATTTTGGTGTGGCCGATGCGATACTTCATTTTGGTGTGGCCGATGCGATACCTCATTTTGGTGTGAGTAAACGGGGTGAAAGTGAAATTTGATGGTGAAAATGGCGTGTTTCTAGAAGAGTCTGGGGCTGAGATGAGAAAAGCAAGTCCAAAGCCTTGATTTTATAGCGTGGGCTGACCTCTCGCTAGGCTGGCAGTCCCCCCAGCCGAAACAAAGCCTCCAAACCAGAATAGTCTTGAATAGGGCCACGGACCAACAGCCGACAGTGATGGAGGGTTTCTTCACAGCCTAATTGGCTCAGGTTAAGCGCGTGACGCAGCCTGTTGATGAGCCAATGTTATGACAACACAAAGAGTCAATTGTCACAATCTGCAGAGCCCCTGCTTCAGTCTTCTAGGCAAGCTATCCCGTTGAAGGCCGGGCTTCAATTAGAACAAAGAACACCTTAGGGGCCCTGTTTCCTGAGTTGTGGTGAAACAACGTTCAGAAAAGGACTCCGTTGTGGCTGACGACCACCGTGTGTTAGCCCAGCAATGTGTTCTTTGTTATGGTTGAAGCCCGGCCCTCAATGGGATAACTGAGCCAGAAGACCCTGTGTCAGCCCAGCATGTAAAACGCCCTAAAAAATACGAGAAAGTGATATCTGATCAAACAATATGTTCTGGTCGGTCCAGATGATGGGAAGAACGGCGATATAACAAGGCTGGCCCAGAGCTGGTCTCTTGGAGGCCATCCTTCTCATCATGTTCTTTCATGTTCCCTTTGATGGAAATGGACTCAAACACGGCACAGTGCTTTGCTTGTTCGGGTGTACCATCCATCTCTCAGTGGATCCTTTGTTCTGAGTGTTCGGGAACTGGAGCCACATGGACCCTGGTGGCTTGCGCTAGCTGCGCTGCATCTGGCGGCAATGCCTATGGATGCCGCTGCGGCTCGGGAAGACTTCCTGGCCTAACTGCTTGCTCGACCTGTAGTGGCAACGGGGGCCACACCAGCACGCTGTCGTGCCCAGCCTGTTCTAGGAGACCACTTCGCCGTTCTCCAACTGATTCATCCTACGTATGCACATCCTCACAGTTGGTCTTCAAGTCACTCACACCTCCCGTTTATAGGTCACGTTTGGCGGCCAGCCGAATCTCGACGAAGGAGAAAATATCAACGTCGGCACGTCAACATGGATGTACGCTCGAGATGTGAGGGCTCAGGTAGCCAACGCTCCAAAGCCCATCGGACGCCGCCAGAGACCTCATCGCCAGAGTCCTCATTACCAGAAACTTCCTCGCCAGAGACCTCATCGTCAGAACCCATGCCAGAGCCCATGCCAGAGACCACACCCGAAGCCTTGTTGGAGACCCCGCCAGAGACCTCTCCAGAGACCTAACCAGGTAGTCTACCCCAGCTATTTTGGCAACCGCGAGTTACTCTCCCTGCAGGCGTCCGCGCCTATTCAGCATATTCCCCTTATACCTGGCCAGAAGACGACGCACACTGTAGATGAGGACGCGGGGAGATGGCGAGCATTCTACAACGACAACAACCGTCAAATTATTGATGTGGGCTATCACGACCCCAACGCTGGGAGAACAAAGAGTGGGAATTATGAATTCACTTTAGGCCACTTCTATTCTCAAAACGTGGACTCAGAGGCGGACGCCTGTGAACAGAACATGGAACTTGACGGCTCCAAGGCGGGAGACGACATCGAGGATCCAAACAGCACAGAGGATCAGTCCATGTCGGACCTGTGAAGTAGCATCAAGTCTTGTAACTGGGTGGGAAACATAGCTCTGGAGTTGTGTGTTTGAGGTCTGGAGGATCGACATGTGGTTTTTGTGGGAATGGATTTGAAAACAAAGTTGACTTTTGATTGAGCGTTGTTCGGTGTTGGATAGGTAGTTCTCAAGATCACTCATTAGCGTAGACATGGATTTCACAATTAGATGAGCCAATTCATTAAAATAGAATGTTTGTTTTCCTATCCCAATGGCTCCCGCAAGAACAAAACAATAATTCCTTCAAACCGTATCTCAGATCAGTCATCGCCAACCTCATCCAACTCTTCCAATACCTCGCCCAAATCTGGTACATACGTAACACGTGTACCCAAATACTCGATACCCTCAAATAGCTCTGCCACATGGTTCGCCCACGTCATCCGATGATCTTCTTCGTAGTAATCACGGACATCCAAGGTATCCATGTGCTCCCTCCAATTCATATCCGACAAGTTCACACCTTTACCCAGGTCCTTCCACGACGTAAACACGATGGCGTTGGCTCGTGGATGGTCTGGCGGTCTTCGAACGACACTGACCTTGAAGTCGGTGGAACATTTTTCACATCCCCAGAGTTCGTCCGAATGCCACTCGATGAACCACGGGTTTATGTCTTTATCGGTCCAACATCTCATGCCATTACGCGAGATACAATTGCAAAGATCCCAACCGTCGAGAACCGGAAGAGTCGAGGTATCCTTACTCAAAACACGGTCGTAAATCTTCAGGTCAGGCTCTTCCTCTGGGTTCAAGATATAGGGCCAGATCATATCCCAGCTGACGTGTCCACACACCCCGGTCAACCACCACTTCTCATAGAGAATCTCATTGAGCATCTTCACGTTGAGCAAGAGATCAGGGCCAGGTTGGAGAAGAAGCACATTCTCTGTCTTGAGAATGAGTCGACCTTCGCAGATGCGTGCCGACGTCCTACTTGAGATTTTGACCCCTTCTGCCTTGTATACTTGTCGATCAGCAAGACAGTCGACAGGGTAATTATCTGTCTTGAGTCTAAATGACCGACAAACAGCAGCGACCATGTCAAAAAAGACATGGTAGGGGAGAAACGGGGAGTCAAGATATCCCTGCCGGATGACGTCCGAGTCACCATGACGGATACATGCCCTTCGACCTTCAACCTCGTCCCAGCAGCTATAGCTTCTTGGGGGGTGAAACATGCTGCACTCATGGCAGAGAATGTCGAAGGGGAGGAATCCGTCCCGGTCCAGGCGAGTAAGAAACTCTAGCCTGTCCGTTGCAGACGCGAACTTGAACGCTCCACCGATGCAATGGTAGGCTCGGCGGTCGGTGTAGGCGAAGGAGGCTCTATCGGCAGGGTCGAGGACATCGGCGAGCTCAAGAATGAGCTCGTGCGGGAGGACTTTGAACGGGTCGCTGGGCTTGGGAACAATGGACAGTGCTTTCTTGCCCAACACGGAAGCATGGCTTTCCATAGTTTTGGCCGGTCGAGTACTCCAAAAGAGAAGGCGGACAAGGAATATTGTCAGAAGAATAATGTCAAGCATGGTGAAAGAGGAGTTGATAATGAGCACTTGTAGTATAGTGGTAGTTGGTAAGGTGAAAGTAATAACCAGAGTTAATCGTCTTGACTTTACCATGTCTAGACGAGGTGAAGTAGGAAGCATTATATAGATCAAAAGATATGGTTAAATGCCCATAGAATCTTAAAAAATCGTGGGAGTTGATGCACTGGATAACTATAACTGGATGAGGATCACAGAGTTTCACTGTGCAGTTGAACTTTCTGGGATCTCATAGGATCCGATTCACGTTTGGTCAAGGTCCCACCGTATTAACATTGGGATGTGATGCTATGATGTATTAGAAACTGTGTTCTTTGCTATGGTTGAAGACTGGCCCTCGATTGGATAACTGGGCCAGATGATCATTTGGTCAAGGTCAATTGGTTGAGTTATCTTAACTCTCAATTTCACATCTTGTAACACGTTCACAATCTCGTCTTGGGGAGTGTACCACTGTTTAGATCACTGAAGAGTCTTGTTAAGACGCATGACATATCTTCTAATCAGAGTGGGATAGAGTTCCAACCTACATATTTGACCAACTTGGGATCAAGCTGTCATTTGATGTTATTATTTAAGTTTCATGCCTAAAAAGAATAATCAGTAGCAAAGCATAACCGATCACGACGTTACTGAAGAATCAACTTAAGGTTGAGCCTTGCATGCTTTAATTGGCATCATCAAAGAGGAGTCATAGAAGGAAATAAACTTATACGAGGGCTAAGAAGAGTCCCATAATTCATAGGATACTAGTTACTAACAAAGGCAATACATTCGTTTACCACCCAATTCTAACTGCATAGTCGAACTCTCAAATTCACGCATCTTCTCGAGCCTGTTTTATCGCCCTAACAGCCATGGCAGTGACAACCCCCCTACTTCCAATCTTCACAGCCTCCTTGCCATATTTCCACAACCACTGTCTCCCCCAGCCTCCATCCATCTGCTGTGTTTCAAGTAAAGTCTTGACATCCCTCTTATTCTCGATTCCAAGTGATTGGGCAGCCAGGGACCTTAGAGCTGCACCAAAAACTTTCCTATCACAACCCATACGATCCTGAATCTGCGAGGTGAGAAGGCATCGCATCTCACTCAGTGCCTTATCGCTTGAGCGCTTCCCACAGACGTCGCTGAGGAGGAATAGAAACCAATCCGGATTGTCGTAGTATCGCGTTCCCAGAAGATACGCCTCAGTTTGTAAAAGACGGCACAGATACTGGTAAACCTTGGGGAGCTTGTCGATCTGGTTACTGAGGTAAAAGTAACGAAAGACGTTGGCACAGATGACGTGGCAAAACCGGGGACGACAGTCTGTAGCCAGCACTATATCAAGTTAGATGTGAGCTTATTCATTGTATGTTACTCACGTATGGTAGGCCATCAGGACTGAGATGTGATAGAATCTGTTTAACAGCGATTGCCTCCTCCTCAGGTGTAATGTCATCAAGAACAAGCATTGCCAATGATGTAGTGTCCGAGTCGTCAAGATACACTGTATCTAAGAACACAGGTTCACCGATAAAGTAATTCCAGGTTGGTCCCGTCTTTTCCAGTGTCACCAAATCTCTGCAAGGCCTTAGTCACTGTGTTGGGGTGCACCATCCCACTCACCTGTGACCAGTATGTTCGAGTATTGTGAGTTGAGAATAATTATCTGGCTGTATCTCCCCTGTATCCGTCTCACAGAAGAGCTTCTTGGCATTCCGACTAAGAAAGTCGAGCCCTCGGGAGACAGGATCGCCAAAGAGGTTCCGTAAGGTTGTCACCGCTGATGGCGTGTCATTGAAATGAAGGCTCCGAAAGCCTAGAGATTGCGCTACGACAACGTTTTCGATTCGGTCATCGACAAAGACACATGTTTCTGGGGATATTTTGCCGTCCTCCAGAAACCTCTCGTAGCAGGCTACGTCGGGCTTGCGCTGACTTGTCAAGCAAGACGCGTAAAACTCGTCAAAGATTCCCCAAGTGTCAGCCAAGGGCTTAAGCTGCTGAAAATCTTCTGCTGAGATGTTTGAGAGTCCAAAGACCTTTAGCTGAGGGTTAGCCAACTTTAACCGTTTGATCTCGTCAATGAGTTGAACGTTTGGGTGAAGCGACTCTCTCATTGTATCCAGCGCCTCGATCCAGGTATTTGGATCAAATCCAAACTGTCGACATATTCTATCGTAACAAATCTTTTTAGAGACTTTGCCTCGTTCGTAGTCGTGCCAGATGGGAGAGTCTAATGCGTTGCTGATTTGGCGAGGTGTGAGGGTCTTGATGTTGCTGGCTGAGTAGAACAATAGTACGCCACCCACATCCAGGGCCAATGAAGAAAAGTTCCCAAGCGACATGGCAATATTCGGGTTCAATGGGTTTCATGGATAACATACGGGAGCAGGGGATGGTCGAGGACTGTGGTGGGTTAAATAGTCACTGGTGGCTACAGTGAATGCTGCTGGATCGACCACAATCACTAGTTTTATTCCAGCTCTTTATAACGCACAGAGACAAGCTGAAAAGAAGCAGCTTGATCCAGTGATAAGTCTTTCGTTGAGCCCATATCGTCATTCACCACCATCTTCGATGACAACACCTTGGCAGACCAGCGACAGTGGCGTGCTACTGTGCCGTGTCTCAGTTCAATGCAAGCCAAGACCAATCGTGCAACTCGATTGGGTCAGGTGATGTTCATCACTAAAATAGCTGGGTTTCCGTGGATATCTCTCCTCTATTCACTGGCTCAGAATACGATTGCTTCAAAGCTGGCTATGGAGTGCCGTCACATGAGTGTCGCTACTGAACCGGTCCGTGATGTGCAACGTGTTCCTTGCATCTAACTTTTCGTCTCTACGCAACTTTCTCATACAAAGATTTATCATCATTCACGGCCCGAATGATCAAGGCATCGATGACACGGGAAGACAACAGGCTCCCATCCGGAGAAAAGGGAACACAAAAGCAGTAATAAAATGCCATTCTTCTCTAGGATGGGTAATGATGGCATTGATTCATCTCACTTTTGAGATTGCATGGCGCCTACTGTGGCTCACCATCATGTTGTTTTTTCTTGATCTTACTCTCTAAAGGAGAACCGCATGCACGATGACAATATCTGCCTGTCAATTCTCCCTGCAAGGCGTCAACGGCTGTATTCGCGTCTATGTCATCGTGCCTACGAACAGTTATACCCAATAGGAACAGAGGATGGGGTCTTCTCTTATGATCCCTGCAAGGATCAAAACTTATTTCCGCGTCAAGACCCTACTGCCCAAAACCTTTTTCCGATATCGAGTGACAACATGATACCTCACCAAAAAACTATTTTCCGTAAAGTTTTCAACTTTTCGGCAGAACATGACCTCAACGGCTTGCCTGCATGCCTATAAGAGGCCTCTTGTCCCTTTCAAATGGCGTATCTCAACGATCATTCCCACATTACCATCCCTCCACTAGCTGAAAACGCTTCACCAACGACAACATGGATATCCTACCTATTCTCAACGAAGTTTTCGCCATCAACCCCAACAGGGAAGAAAACAGAGCCCTGTTTAAGCATGGGATTAACTGGCTCTGGGCTGTCACTGGCATCCACATTGTCACCTTTGTACGTTCTCGACAAGACTCGTTCCAACGCCCTCCACTAACAGTTTTCATAGTTGACTATCTTGGCCCTCTGCTTCTTCATCCCATCGAACAAGCGAGTCTTTAATTACCTCTTCACTGTCGCCGTCCTCGTCGGTTCCGTCAGCTACTACGGTCAAGCCGCTACCACCACCCTCTTCTTCGCCAGATACGCCAATTGGCTCGTCACCTTTCCTTCTCTCGCCCTCGCCCTTGGCTTAGCCAGTGGTGTATCCTGGACTACCATCGCCTGCAACATGGCCATCAGCTGGCTCTGGATTCTCCCATACCTTACCGCCGCCTTGACCTTGACCTCCTACAAGTGGGGTTTCTTTGCCTTTGGCACCGTGTCATACATCATTCTTGCCATGAGCACCCTCAACGAGAGCTATGAAGAGGCAGAGCGTCGAGGTATCGGTCGAGACTACAAGTTGCTGTCTAGATACGTCAACTTCCTTTGGTTCCTCTATCCCATCGCCTTTGGCATCAGCGACGGTGGCCATGTGGTCAGCAGAACAGTGGGATCCATCATCTTTGGGGTCTTGGACGTTTTGCTCCTGCCAGTCTTTGCCGTTCTCTTTATCTACCTTTCGAACGAGTGGGACTGGCACAGGCTGGATCTTGACTTTAGTGCGTACCGTAGATATAGTGACCCAGACATGGAAGCTGCTCTGGGTTATGGAGGATCTCGTTAGTCCTGGTAATTCACTGTTTGTGGAGTGTGGACTTTGCTGTCGCATGCCGGGTACCAGAGGGGTGTGATCTGTGGAGCCGGGTGTTCCTTTACAGCCCGTAGAAGGGTCATTTCTTTCTTCTTGTGGACTATGGCATCGCCGTAGCTTGCACATGTACGCGTTTGTTTTCTTTGTAACTCGAGTTAGATTTGTCCTAATAGCTACATGTTACACCTTTGCTAAGCTTAGACCGGAGGCTGGTTTCAGACGAGTAACTTCTTCGCAGCTGGTTCAAAGTCCTTCTAGTCGGTGAACAGTTGATCGCAACCCAATATTCGCATCACACAGAACCAGCGTTCTGGTACCGATACTCTGGTGCCCCAACCCACTGAGAGTAAGAGTTACTTCCAGTAAAATGCTTCCCACTACCAAGCCATCCTTGAACTAAAGTCCTCTTACACCCAGCGGCCTTCTTGCCAGTAAACCTTTCTTCCAACCAATCCATCCACAACAGCCTAGCCGCTGTGATGATCGGAGTGTGTCCAAGTTCATCCACAACCATGTACTCAAGAGCATCGTCTGGATACAACCTGCACGTTTCCGTCACGGTCTTATTGGTAACTGCCTCCACAGCGAAAACATCCTCGGGACCCTGTACCACCAACATAGGTCCCGCAAACGGCTTCTTTCCCACGTTGCCAATTTTCTCAAACGCCTGAGCATGGTAAGACGAGTTATACCAGCCTGGCTTGGCAAGAGCATCGCCCGTTTCGGTAAGGAAGAGTTGCTGAAACACGGAAGCTCCTCCTTGAATTTGAGTCAACAACTTGATTCTGGCGATTGCTAGTGGTTGTAGCCATTGATCGAGAGTAAAGTCAGGGAAGATGCTTGATACGCGCATGGCGGCAATGCTGGCAAAGTTTGCATTTGGCAGCATTTCAGTGATGGGGGCAAACGAGATGGTTCCGACATATCCTTTGATAAGGTCCTTGAACGTGCTTTTCTTGCCGGAAGCAAGTAGTTCAGCGACACTCCATGCTACACCGCCGCCTTGGCTGTGTCCAGCGACAGCGAACTTGCCACTAAGTTGCTTGCCAAATGCCTCAAGTGCTGCTTCCATGGCATACAGAATGTCTTGGCCGGCTGCGGGCATGGCAAAGTACTGGTGAGGAATTGTGCTTCCATCCCATGACTTTTCCAGTCCGAGGCCAGCATAGTCTGGTGCAACAACAGCGTAACCAGCCTGCACGAGATGGTTGGGCATCTTGTCGTCGTATTGCAGAGTACGGAATGAGGACGGACCTGCGTCGGCAAAGTATCCAGATGTACCGTGGGCCCAGAGCACGGCGGGGGCCTTGTCTTTGGGCTCACCGTCGAATTGGCGGGGGATAAAGGGCCACAGAATGTAAGCACTCGCAGGAATGACAGTGCCGTTGATGTCCCGAGTCGTGTATAGAATTCTGCTGAGAGAAGATCCGGATGCGATGTTGAAAGGTGTCGGGTCCGTCACTTCCTGAACCTTGAGCACCTGACCAGGTCGCAGATTGGCTTTCTTTGGGGGAAGAGTGTAAAAGTCATCTTGTCTGGGTCCGCCATTTGCAAGGTTTGATCGATCAAAGTTGATGATGGCATTGACGCTGGATGCCACTGTATCGGAAAGTCCAGCAGCCTTGATCTGGTCAGGAGTCAAAGCGAAGGAAGAGTTGAAGTCTGTTGAGAAGGGGACGGCTCGAGGGATCTGTTGGGCTTGGGAAGATAGGCCCCAGAGAGCCTGGGCGAAAAGTAGATTTGTCGAAAGCTTCATGTTCAGCTACTGGGTCTTGCTTCGACATGTGGCTGTGATGAATCAACTGCGAGATTGACTTGATACTTATATATTCCTACAGTTTTTCTCGAGCACGAATCCTTCATCGTATTTAAACCTATCAGATCCCATCATCGTTTCATCCTACAAAATCGAGAATAACGTCGAGGAGTTGTCTGCGGAAAACGAGCGGGAAATCGATAACGTTAAAGATCAACTCTTACAACGAAAGCCGCAGGATTCCCGCCGTCTAGGTTCCTAGCCGTAGTTGAAGGATTGGTTGGTAAGCGAAGGTTCCACTGAGTTAAGCGGAGTTGCGGAGATTTTGTTTACAAAGCGGAATCCTTTCGGGCATAAGATGCGAACTAGGAGGCTGGCGATAGTAAGATGAGATAATATGATTAGTGAGGCTCAACCGGAGACGAACACCTGTTAGGAATCCCGTAATTTCTAAAAGGCTAGAGGACAAGCAAGCATGTCTATGGAGTGAGAGTAGTGCTGTCTAGGAC
>JABCKC010000867.1:0-28562 GCA_013186395.1 Fusarium papillatum | reverse complement strand
CCAAGACCCAGAGATGATCTGGCAGGTTTTGAGTATACTCGACATTTGATGTTACGTTCCGAATTATCTTTATAGAGTTAGCACTTTTAAAGATGTAGGGAATATCTGAAGCTTCAACATACCTCGTCTCGACCTTCAATCCCTCGCAGCAATGTCTCAAGGCCTTGTCGGAGGGCATAGTTGATAGTGGCTGTGGAGATGCTCGCACCCATGAGAACTCCAATATTTTGAGCAAGAAACCATGAAGCTCCAGCAATAGCAATCTCAGATCGGTCCAGAGACGCGGCTAGATGCACAAAAGTGGTGGATTGGATGACACCCATCCCGGTACCGGGTAGGGCAACAAGCAACGCGTCGAACCACCGTGTGCTTCCTCTCCAGCGAAGAAAGATCAGAGAGAACCCAACAAGACCAAAAAGATTCCCAAAAGCTGTCAGTCCTTTATATCTTTGCGTCTTGGTGATTAGTCGCTGGCTGGCGATTGTGCCGAAAGCATTGCCCACAACGACCGGGACGATCCGACTGCTACTAGACGCGATAGACTCTCGGCCGATAACTTGGAAGTAGATGGGAATTGTGTAGAGTAACTAGAATATTAGCGCTAATCCGTCCATTTTATGACGGAACGGGACGTACTCCGAATTGGCCTGCCGCCTGGAAGCAGACGATCGAGTACGATGTTAGAACCTCTCGTTTGAAGACGAGCTCTAGTGGCAAAATTGGCTCTTTGGCATAGTGCTTCTCAATAATGCAGAAGAGCGACAGCGATAGCACAAATGAACCAATGAGGCAGTAGACGACAAAGCCTAGGCCGTGCTTGGTGGAAAAGTCCAGCGACAAAAGCCCAGTGAGAACAGTGCCAATGAGCATTGCTGCTCCTGCAAAGTCAACTCTGGATATCTTGGACCCGGTGGGTTGTGAGTCTGAATCCTCTTCAAGGACTGGTTCCTTCGGCTCTGGCAATTTCCAGAGTACAAGAGCAAGCCCAGCTAGGGCTACCGGAAGTTGGATAAGAAATGGCCTTGACGCGATGATCAGTTGACGTCTTGAGGAAGCTTCTCCCAGAGGACTCACCAACGCCAGCCAATGCTACCAGCAAGCCATCCTCCGATTGGACCTCCAAGAGATCGAGCTATCGTGGCTGTCAAGTTCACATAGCCTCGATACTGTGCAACTTTGGGCAGCGGAATCACGTCTACATGCTTGAGTAAGCTGATAGCTGATGCCAAGGTGTAACCTACCAGCAACGATAATTGAAGTCAGGGCAATCTTTCCAGCGCTTCCTATTCCGCTGATAGCACGGCCCAGAAGCAGATGCCAGTAGCTCTGGCCAACCGCGCTGGAAGAACCAGTCAGTCCTGCTGCAGCCTCTCGGAGTCTTCAACTTACACAAGCAGGCAGCCAATGCCAAAGACGATCCAACAAAATACCAGGCAAACTTTTCTCCCGTAAATATCACTCAGTTTCCCATACTATATAGGTAGTGAGTATACTTGATATATCCGAAGCGAATTGTGCTCTTACCAAGGGCTGGCTCGCCGACTGGGCCAGCGTGTAGATGGTCAAGAGCCACGCCGCAGAAGACAGTGCCCCGAACTCAGACGCGATGCGCTGATTAGTTGCAATCACAACCGAAGAAACAACGTTTGACAAGAAGATGCCTAGCTTAGCTCAGTAAACAAGACTCTTTGGTGAAGAAAGGAGGACATACCCGCTAGGAGGATCGGAAAGACCACCAATGTGATGCTGGAAGCTGGCGTTTGATCTTCTGTAAAGTCTGTTAATGCTGGTTTGATGTCTGAAATTTGATCACTTACTATCATCATCGCGATGAGGCGATAACAAGGGAGTCTGTTCGTCTACCTCGACGACGGTGTTGTTCTTTTGCGCAACCATCTTGGCTGGCTATTCATCAAAGGGAATAGCGTGTTCGACACTGGGTGCACAATTCGGAGCAAAACTGTCAAGGATTCTGTAATACTTTGCGACTTGGAGAATTCCCTTACTACCTATGGCTATGGCACGCAATGGCCCATGTAAAACTAACCCTGTGTTGGAACAAGGATGCTAAAACCCGCCGCTCCGATGCAATCGGGCGACGGGGTGTCTGACCGTCGGGCATCGGAGCCGTCGGCCCCATCAGAGCTTCACCATCGGCATTCGGAGCCTCATGTCGGACAGGCTCCAATTGCACCATCAACCCCGCGGAATCATTAGTGGGCTGGATATTGAGTAAACTATCTAGTCTTATTTTGGCCATTTATGTAGATTCGGCAATTGAGCTCGTGAAGTCGGTTCCATTACTGATTCCTCACAACACTGTAGTCAACATGTTTGCACTCACGGCAGGGTTGTTGCTCTTTGTGAGGGCTGCGCTATGCAGCCGGCCCAACATTGTCTTCATCTTGACGGATGATCAAGATTTGCATATGGAGAGCGTCCAGCACATGCCTCACCTTACGGTCCGTATCGTTAGACTCAGCTGTGCCGCACCAAGTCAACTAACAAGTTGTTCCAGAACCTAATCGTCAACGAGGGTACGAGTTACAACCAGCACTTCTGCACTGTAGCCCTGTGCTGTCCTTCTAGGGCTACTCTTTGGACTGGTCAAGCTGCTCACAATCATAACGTGACCAACGTCTCCCCGCCTCATGGGGGGTATCCCAAGGTGGTCAAGCAAGGCATCAACGATGACAATCTGTTTGTTTGGATGCAGGAAGCTGGCTACAATACCTACTACACAGGCAAACTGTGGAATTTTCACACTGTCGACAACTTCAACCAGCCCTATGCCAAGGGCTTCAACGGATCGGACTTTTTGCTTGATCCGTTTACTTACCAGTACTGGAATGCCAAGATTACGCACAACGGAGAGGAGCCCGTGAGTTACGCAGGCCAGTACTCGACGGATATCATCGCCGAGAAATCTCTGGCTTGGCTCGACCAAGCTTTGGCAGAGCCGAACCCCTTCTTCCTGACGGTCTCACCAATCGCGCCTCATTCCAATTGGGTCATCGACACAGAGCGAGATCTCTCCTACCTAGAGGAACCTAAGTCCGCACCAAGACACCAGCATCTGTTTTCCGACTATGTAATTCCTAGGGAGAAGAGCTTCAACGCGGGAATCGATGGGGCAGCCGGCTGGGTTGGGGACCTGCCTCCGCTGAACGAGACAACCTTGACGTATAATGATCACTATCAAAGACAGCGACTCCGTGCCCTTCAGTCCGTGGACGAAATGGTATCTGAGATTGTTGGTCGTCTTGAAAAGGCTGGCCAATTGGACAACACATATATCTTTTACACGACTGATAATGGGTACCACATTTCGCAGCACCGAATGAACCCTGGAAAGGAGTGTGGTTATGGTATGAATGTTAACTGCACCATGACTAATTGCAATGCTGACATGATTCAGATACTGATATTCATATTCCCTTCTTTGTTCGCGGCCCAGGCATACCCGCAGGAGGGTCTGTCGATGTTGTCACTACTCACACAGATGTTTCCTCAACCCTTCTCCAGATTGCTGGTGTTTGCAAGGATACCGATGGGACCATCATGCCACTAGGAGATCCTAAGAGCTCTGCAGATAGGCATGAGCACGCCGCGATTGAGTATTGGGGTGCCGTAAGTCGTCCCATCTTATGTGAACCGGCGGATGCTGATTATCCTAGGCTGTCCCGGAAGGGATTTACGGTGGTCGCAGTGACCGGCACCGTGAGGCTGGGGTTTGGCAAAACGTCTATCTAAACAACACGTTCAAAGGATTGAGAATTGTGTCGGACGAGTACAGCATTTACTACTCGGTTTGGTGTACAAACGAGACGGAGTTCTTCGACCTCCAGGTTTGTGCCTCTTGACCACAAATGAGAATTCTGCTAATCATGTCCAGTCTGATCCTCATCAAACCCAAAACATTGCAGCATCTAGAAAGTCACGCTCGGCATATCAAATTTCTGGTCGCCCACTAGAGCAGGTGCTTTCACGACTAAATGCCCTCATCATGGTCCTGAAGACGTGCAAGGGCCAGACCTGCACACAGCCTTGGACAGTTCTACATCCCGATGGAAGTGTCAACAGTCTTAGACTGGCGCTTGAGAAGAGGTTTGATGCTTTTTATGAGTCTCAACCGCAGATGTGGTTCTTGGAATGCCCGGCAGCGTATATCGCCGAGGTGGAGAATCAAGAACCTGTCAGCACATTCGCGGGAGGGCTGAAGAAACAGGAAGCTGGGTTTGATTGGACAAGACATTGGCAATATTTCACGTAGAAGAAGTTATAAGAAAGCACCGCTTGCTTCTATTGATTGCAATAATACCCGCTAGACAATCTGGAGATGTGGCTGTTGGAGGTAGACGTTCCTCTAAGAGTCAACCATCAAGGACCTTATTCACGAGTGGCTACTGGCATTGACCCAATGCGGCACCCATCCATGTCACATTGTTACTTTCAAGACATTCTTTTTACTGGTATGCTATTGCGTCTTGTGACCAGCGCCCTGCCTAGGACAGCCAAGGTTGATCACCGCTTGTTGCCAAGAGTGCCTAAGGAGGCTAAGTCAAGCATAGCCCCTAGTAGAGCCTCGTTCTACCCTAATGGGAGACTGCCTGGTGCTTCTCCACAGAGTTACCACGACGTGCAGCAAACTCAGGCGCCAAGCTGAGAAACTAGATTTTAAGGTAACGCCAAAGTCAGTGCGCTTCGGATCTAGAACGCCAAGGCGGACTGTGGCTGCTAGCCATGGCGAGTTGATAGTTCAGGTGATCAAGGTTCAAGGTAAGCCACCCGTATACAAACGGAGAACAGCCGTTGTTTAAGTGGAAAGGATAGCCCATGTGAGATGCAGGTGCAATTCCTGGGCCGAGTACACAGCAGTCCTTATTTCACCACTTTACTTTCTCGAAAGCCTAACCATGACAGATCAGCAAACACCTAGAGAGGAAGCCAACGAAGAGAATGAAAAGGCCGAGGGCGTCAAGTTTATATTTTCTCTCGTCGTCCTGGGGCTTTCTGCTGCCCTCATTGCAAAAAATGGCCATGGAAAGCTGAGAAATGCTGCCATTGGCAACCTCGTGGCGGTAAGTTTCGCAGTGACCAGCACCTTAAACACAATATGTCTTAGCTAACACCATCCGCTATCTAGGCTGTCGTATCGCCGTTCACCGGGATCCGGCTTTCTCACGGCCATTGGACGTCTAGGGCACGATGGGGGTTGGTGTTTGCCACGTCCATGTGGCTTACTGCTTGTGTCTTCATGTTCATCGGGGCCGGCACTACGGAAGTTGACCTTGATAAAAGATCACTCCAACCTGAGACCCCAGAGCATTTGAACTTAAATCTACCGCGAGGCCTGGGAGACTATGTTAAGCTTGGGGTTGAGTGGGCTGCAGAATTAGAAAGCATCGCTTACGCTTGCGCCATCTTCTCCCTGCTAAACTTGTAAGCTTCTCTACATTTCTTCTCCCTTATTGGCCACTCTTGGGGTTATGGTACTAATCATTTATCCTACTTGACAGTTTGACGTGTGTGGTTCAGTGGGGGTTTGATATAATAAAAGGCAAAAAAGAACGCGAGCAGGGGATTGCGCCTTAAGCTGAGAACTGAAGGGGTCATTGAAAGATCGGAGCATGTTCCATCTTGGGAGATAATCGCGGTATTATTGTTCCACTTGCCGTCGAGGCCATGCTATCCAACTAATATAGTCCGAGCCGAGGTGCGGCTGGATACCTTCTACAATATGATACGCCTATCCTTTCATAAACCAGAAGCATTCCACAGTCTGGATCAAAACTGCAAAATGACCCAAAAGTAGAAGAGCCTGAGGTATCATGTTATTGACTTGATGAAGAAAGTCATCTTCCAAAAGCCATAGCCAACGCATGACAATATGCATCTTTCCATGGGTTTCACTCTCTGGCTGCTCGGCAGTTCCATATACACCACGGAAACAATCGATAAGTCCTTCGCAGATTACTTTGATATTCTCCAGACCTGGCTCTTTGGAGCCAGCGATTAGTTCGTCCAGGCTGGACATTGGCCCTTCCCATCAAGAGCCTATACGGAAAAGCTCCAACATACTCTTACTGGAACGCCTATACTAGAACTGTCAACTAAGCTAGGAAAACCCCAATCACTTAGTCGATGCTGGTGAACAACGCCTCTCAGGCCCGAAACTTTGTCCATTCGGCTGTGGCAACGGCTCGGACTTTATGAGAATAGCCCCACGGTCCGAGATAATGTCCGCTGCCGTCAAGGCCTCTCATCTCAACGGAATCCTAGCCACTGCCAATGTCAGTTGGCCGACCCCGTATGGGTAAACCGGGCAATTAAAAGTGGATAGTATCCAGCACATGGTTGAAGACCCCATAACCTCTCCCACAAGTTGATCAACCAGATGAAACGACGCGAGGACCAATTCCGCATCCCCACCTTTACCGACTGCCGGGGAAGTGGGAGTGAACCCGGCCGTAGGCGAGTAATTGCAGGGCACCACCAAGACCAACCAGACCTACTCGGTGTTATTGAGGGTATTAAACGGCTTCATGCCGCCGATATCCTCATCATTGTTGGTTCGGATTCTGTCAGAGCTGACCAACCTGCTCGAAGTCGGCCTGACCAATATCATTGTCTGCTTCATTGAAGCCTCGGGTTTGAGCAGACGGAGAGAAGCATAACACTAATATAGTTAAACCGAATTAGAGCCGTATTTCCGGTAATAGTTTCCTAGACAGGATCTTTCTCCTTATTTGTCTCCAGGTCAAGTTTTCTCGGCAATTAACAACGGCATGATCCCCCGTATTGACGGTTGGGCTAAAGCCAAGAAGGCCCGAATAGTCTCCTCTCTTACCGACTCTTTACCGACAGACCGAACCACTCCTCTGGCTCCATATTCGGCGCGTTACCTATGTCAGAACCCCAGATGTTACTCCATGGGCACTGTCATTTAGAAGACCCCCCAGTGTTACACACATGTCATATGCGAGTTCGTGTGGGGATAGCGCGGGGGATAGTTATGAACGGAACGTGCGGATTTGCAAGGGTTGATAGTGGTTTTTTTCCCTTCTCCACAAGCTTGCGTGGTTCTTAGTTGCTTCATCGGCAAAGATGCCTAATACTTGCTAGCAGGTGACTGACTTGATGATCTGTTGTACGATTTGTGGGATGAAAAGAGTCGGGCAACTTTTTGCTATTGTGGTAACCCTAGCCCACCCTGGCATTCTGTTGTTGGTCATCAGGTCCATGGTGAAAATTGTCTCGTGAGCTCATGACCATCCTCGCCGTCTAACGGCCCGGTAGGAGAGACGGCGTGGAGAGGGAGGGGGCAGATATAAATTCGTTCTGGTTCTCCAGCAGAGACTATGGAAATATTCAAGCATCTCATGCACTGTTGGATCTTCTCGCAATGCTTCCTACGCTTGGAAATCGCCTCCTAATTTGGAGTTTGCTCTCTCAGGGCCTTCTCGCACAAGATGCACAAGATGTCATCACGAGTGACACATATTTCTATGGCCTATCCCCGCCTGTTTTTCCTACACGTAAGTCTTTCTATCATGTCGTCTACCACATACCATTCTCGTGCCCAGGAAGTCTGACGTGTTTCAACAGCGGAGCAGCAGGAATCTGGACCATGGGCTGAAGCCGTAGCCAAGGCAAAGGACCTTGTGTCCAGGATGACGCTGGAAGAGAAGGTGAACTTGACCTCGGGTGTGTCCACAGACACAGGCTGTTCTGGTATCATTCCGGGAATTTCTCGTCTTGGGTTCCCTGGATTGTGCCTCGCCGATGCCGGTAACGGCGTCCGGAATACAGACTACGTGAACTCATGGCCATCAGGAATCCACGTCGGTGCCAGCTGGAACAAAGACTTGAGTTACCACAGGGGCTACTACATGGGCTCCGAAGCCAAAGTCAAGGGCGTCAACCTCCTGCTCGGTCCAGTCATTGGCCCCCTGGGCCGTGTGGTCCAGGGCGGTCGTAACTGGGAAGGCTTCTCCAACGACCCCTATCTATCTGGCCAGCTTGTCCACGAGACCATCGACGGTATTCAGACGGCCGGAGTTATGGCAAGTGCAAAGCATTTCGTTGCTCAAGAGCAAGAAACGCATCGACTTCCGGCAAGTATCACTGGGGCGGAATCGGTGTCCTCAAACGTTGATGACAGGACGTTACATGAGTTGTACCTATGGTAAGGCCCAGAAACACCATGGCTTGGGAACAAGGCTAATATTTGACACAGGCCGTTCTCTGACGCAGTTCGTGCGGGAGTTGCAAATATCATGTGCTCCTACAACAGGGTGAACAACTCGTATGCATGCGACAACTCGAAGCTCCTGAATGGCTATCTCAAAGGTGAGATGGGTTTCCAGGGATTCGTCGTCACGGACTGGGGTGCCCAGATGTCCGGCATGGCTTCGGCCCTGGCTGGTCTGGATGCTGTAATGCCAAGCTCGACACTGTGGGGAGCCAACCTGACCAAGGGCATAAATAATGGCACTGTGGCGGAGTCGCTGCTAGACAACAAGATCACCAGGTATGTTGCTTGATAACGGTACCAATGGACTCATTTCTGACATACGTATTTAGAATCTTGGCAAGCTGGTACCAACTGAAGCAGGACGAGGACTTTCCTACTCCCGGCTATGGCATGGCTAAAGAGCTTTGGAAACCCCATTTGATTGTTGATGCTCGAAATGCGAGTGCAAAGCCATCATTGTCAATGGGTGCTGTCGAGGGCCATGTTCTCGTCAAGAACACAAACAATGCACTTCCACTCAAGTCAGATATGAAGTTGGTCTCCCTGTTTGGGTATTCTCTCAAGGCACCCGACAAGAACAATCCGCAGCCTGCTGACGGGATGTTTTCCTCCTGGGCTATCGGGGCCCAATCCGCCAACCTCACAGAGCTCAATATTGGTTTCATGGGCAACCTGAGCCTCTCATACTCTGCCATTGCACCAAACGGGACTCTGGTCTCTGGTGGCGGTTCAGGTGCTAGCTCCTTGAGTCTCTTTAGTTCGCCATTCGATGCCTTGGTGTCTCGGGCTCAAAAGGACGGCACCGCCCTCTTCTGGGACTTGGAGAGCTGGGATCCCCAGGTTAACCCTACGTCTGACGCTTGCATCGTAGCAGGCAACGCGTGGGCTTCCGAGGGCTGGGACAGGCCTACATTATATGACGAATACACTGACAGCCTCATCAGGAATGTGGCTGACAAGTGTGCAAACACGATTGTGGTCCTCCATAACGCGGGCACGCGACTGGTAGATGGATTCCTCGACCACCCCAACGTCACCGCTGTCATTTTTGCCCATCTTCCTGGCCAGGAAAGTGGCAACGCCCTTGTGTCCCTGCTCTATGGCGACGAGAACCCATCGGGTCGCCTCCCGTACACCGTTGCCCGCAACGAGACGCATTACGGATCTCTACTGAAGCCGGACTTGACGCTTGCGCCCCATCGGTATCAGCACTTTCCTCAGTCCAACTTTACTGAAGGTGTATTCATCGACTACCGACACTTTGATGCCAAGAACATCACGCCCCGGTTCGAGTTTGGTTTTGGACTGAGCTACACCAAGTTCGAGTACGCCAACCTCCAGATCTCCAAGTCAGCTTCATCCTACGAGGCGTATCCCACCGGAGCTATTGCCCAGGGCGGACGAGCAGACCTGTGGGATGTTGTAGCGACCGTGACAGCAGAGATCACCAACGCTGGTGACATGGACGGTAAGGAAGTTGCGCAGCTGTACATCGGGATCCCAGGTAGTGATGTTCCCGTGAGGCAGCTTCGCGGGTTTGAGAAGCCGCTACTTAAGGCGGGAGAGACAACGACAGTTACGTTCGATCTCACTCGGAGAGACCTGAGTATCTGGGATGTGGTAGCACAGGAGTGGCTGCTCCGGCAGGGCAATTATGTTGTTTCTGTTGGGCGAAGTAGTCGAGATCTGCCTTTGTCGGGCACGCTTCAGTTGTAAGAGCATATGTAGATGAGAAGCTATGCAGGATAAATAGACAATACATTACGGTTATGAATGAAGGTGTTCAGCTATATTAGGAGGCCTCTTCCCATGTGGTCGTTGTGGGTCTTTGTTCGCCCTTAGATACTAAATCGTATTGAATACGATTATTTGACCCTTTTCTTGTCGGTGCGACAAGCATGCCTCGATTATAAGAATCTTGTTTCTCCCAACTCCTCATTCTAGCTGTTTATCAGACAGTTTCATTCTCTTCGCTCCTTTTCCCTTTGGCATCACATCCCGTCTCTCAGTCTTTCTTTTGTCACTCCTTTTCCTCAACATCATCACCGCCATGTCTCACAACTAAGAGTGGCAGAGCAGCCTCTGCGATTGCTCCCCTTGCGATTCTTGTCTTCTTAGCACCTTTTTGCCATGCATTCGTAAGTCAACCGAGCTCAATATTGGCACGGCAATGTCTAAATACATTCATATCCAGTCTTTGGGCGTACTTCGCAACGCATGCGAAATGCTCCTAACGTTCCCGTCGAGAGCACCAACTCGGAGTGCATGATCTTCTGCGGTATCCAGTCTTTTACTGGGTGTGGTTGGATGTGAGTTTTCTTCGCCTTCAATGTTACTATGTATCTGCTAACATTGGGTACCTAGTTACAATATGATGAGGCGTGGAGAGATTCGGGAGAAGTATGGTATTGAGGGAAGTGGCATGGGCGACTGCTGCACTTCATTCTGGTGCCTCTGCTGTGCTCTGGTTCAACAAGATAATGAGGTTCGGGCTAGACAAGCACAGGGCTGTAACACTCAGGGTTATCAACCCGTGAAAGAGGGTATGCACATGCCGTAAACTCTCATGGATTTCAGGACTTTCTCTTTATAGACCCCGAATAGTGGCTATGATTGAGGTATCGTGGTGATCATTTAATATTCTACCAAGTTATAGAACTATATTTTGAAATTTGAATATCACTAGTTTCGAAGTAACCGCCGGCAAAGGAGTGGTAAACGTACAACTTGGTTAATTTTGTCTCTAGCTTGATTCTCCCCTTGGGCCCTTCCTAAACAAGTAATACATACATACACCCCGTATATCATTGGGCCAAGATCCCCTTATTCATATTCCCTCCTCCAAACAAGCCTCCCACCGTCCAAGTCTGTCGTTAATGCTATTCTCCCGACCTCACCCGTAGACTGAACGTCACAGATCCGAACCTCCGTCCTCTTCAACCTCCTCAGCCGATCCGAACCACTTTCCCCGCTGCAATCCTGAGGCACGTCAATAAACGCTGAGTCTCTCGTCAACCCCGCCACCCCGCTTAAGAAGTCGGGAGCACTGATAATTGCGCGAATTCCCACGTTCGCGATGGCTGTCACAAAGAGTACTATTGTCGAGAATAGCCATACGGAGAACCAGGGTTTGTGTAGAGCGTAAACGCTTTCCGTGAACTCGGACCATGTTGCGGTTGTATTCTTCCACATGATATTACGGTTCTCGAGGCTCATACCATCTGCGCCTGTAAGAACTGTATGGTTGAACGTGGCCGTGACGAACGTATTCAAAGAAGTGGCAAATCTCCCTTCGAATGCATCCAAAGGAACATCGGTAAAACAGCCCGGATAGGTATTCCGTGAGGGTGAGCGTTCTAGAGTCTGTGGGGGATCCTTGAGATACATTTCTATCAGGCCAGGAACGTATATATCATACTCCGCCGTCGCGAAAGGAAACTGCCATGTGATGCCTTCAAGAATGGCCATGTTGGATAGAGCTGTCATATTTCCAGAAATGGGGAAACCTGGTGTGTGTCGAAGTCGAGCAGCTCTACAGTTCTCGTCATCGAATGCTGTCAATCTGGTGCAGAGGACCTCGACGTCTACGTAGGAGGTGCTGACATCGCATGTACGCAAGAAAACCGGGTTTTGCAAAAATCCTCTGCAAATTCCCCCAAGAACAAGCTTCAGTTTCGTAGTGGGCTCTGTATCATTTGCCGGGTAACGTGGAGACCAGGCATGTTCCGCAATGGTCTTGGTGTCGTTGACCGTGTCCAAGAAAATGTTAGGGTTGGTTTTAATGGGAAAGTTGGCTTCATACTGTTGCATTAAACCACCCGAGTTGTGAAAAAAAAGCTTATGTGCCGTGGGGGTGATCCAGGTCGAACCGTTAAAGGCTGCTCCGCACGAGAGGGTCATATAATGGGATCGCACTGTCATGGTGGAATTGCCTGCCCGAGAAATCGGGGTCCTGCGGATAGGGATACCAATAAATGACGCATAGGATACCACTGTGTCCGTAGGAACCTCAACCCAGGCTTCCGGACGCTTGGAATCGTAGTTTGGTAGCAGCTCCAGGAATGGAACCCGCACGTTGCGCCATAGATCTTGTTGTCCGATACGGGCTGCTTGCCACCTGCCCCCAAGGATCTGAACAGCGTTGTCAAAGCCGTCACTTGAACCATTAGCATGAGAAACCAAGACATCTAGCGTTGAAAATGCTGAAGCGATGGTGGTTCTTAGGTCGAAGATGTAGTCTTCTCGTACGGTTTGCCCCAGGAATATACCGATGTCACCTGCCTGGACACCACCATAAAGAGGATTCATGTCAGATATGTTGCTGCCGAGATAGTGCATAGCAGGAATCTGGGTGGTGGTAGAATTTGGGAATAGGCCGATAGAGCGAACGGCGGCTTGTCCTCCGAGGGGGCTGAGACACCAAATGATGACAATGCCAAATGTCCAAACATGGGTGTATCCAAATAAGGCCAAGTTTACGAATGTCGAAATAGTGGTCTGGCTAGTTGAGAGAAACTCCAGGGCCCCTAGAGTTGAACCTTTCTCGGCGCGGTAGAGGGCCATGGTCTTGAGAAATGGCCCAAGAACGGCTGCGAACGAGATGGGCCAGAGGGTCGAAGCAACTTGGAGGGTTTCTCGTACGCTATTACCAAACGGGCTCTCTTTCTGGTTGTGGAGGGATGCCACGATGCCCAGTAACACTAAACCTAGATTAGTTTGCAATTAAGCGAGGGGATTGAGGTCAAGCTACCGGCATATAGGATGGGAATCGTGAGCAAGACTCCTGGGACCCCGATTCTTAGTAGTAGAGGAGGCGATTGCTCATTCAAGGTGCCTCGTGCTTTTTGACGGGACTCGATGCCAGCATGATTTTCCTGTCCTGGCAACTCTGCGTCGGACGCGAGGCTTTGCAACTCAACATAAGATTGGCGACCCATGGTGGGACAGGTGGTTGTCTCAGAGGAGATTAGTGATGGAAAGAGAGGAGCCCGGACAACTGGTGTTGCAGAGGCGTCGTTATTTACTTCACACTCGAGGAAGATCAGGCCACTTTTCAACCTCGTCGGAAAAAAAAATGGCGGCTTACTTGCATTAAACAGGAGGGCGAAGCTGTTGGTACTTTTGGACGGCTAACAGACGTTGTGTAACAATACATTGTAGAAGGACAGGTCAGGCGCGATATTCGTATTGGGCGAGGCTTGGACTCTAGTCGTGCGGGGAAGGACACGCATAAAGGCCTATCATATAGAAGCATTTTAGAAAGAGAGGATGTGAACCATTCAGGGCCCTATCCACTTCGTACCTGTTGAGAGATATCTTTCACTTTTGCCAACGGCATATTGTGTTGGGCAACGAGAGCTCGTGTGTCAACGAACCGTAATCTAATCATGTAATTGCTAGTTGCAATCATATAATTAAACTGCCTGCTTCTATAGGGTTCACCAATGCCTAGAGTGGCTTATCTCATACTCTCCGCGTTCATCCAGACGAAGTCAGGCAACCTCGTTGATGCTAGGGCTACTTCCACCCAGAGACAAGGAGTGTTATCCACGACAACAAGAAACACATACCGAACTCAACGGGGCAATTATTCAGTAAGCTACTTAAGAAAAAGTTATTGCTCAAAGTAAGTCCTCCAGAGTAGTCTAATTGATTAGAAAAATATCATTACATTAAGTTACCGAGTCCTGTCCTACCAACTAAGATGTGAGGCGTCGAACGAGTTTGGAAGGACTGGGCTTCCCTTCCTCCTGACTTTCTGCCATTCGGATCCGTAATAGAGCTACAAAGTCTTGGTGGCCCCGCCGTTTCGCTATGTCCAATGGGGTATGGCCCTTTGTATTCTTCGCCGTCATCGAAATCCGGAGTTTCAGTAGTAACCTCCCAATGGAGACCCAACCTTCCATGGCGGCAAGGTGGAGCAAGTTGTTGGATCCCCTGGCTTGGACATGACAGTCAGCTTCATTATCCAAGAGCAGCTGAAGGGCTTCTTGATGACCATTATACACCGCGGAACATAACGGAGTGAATTGGTCGTTGCCACGGGCTTCAACATTCGCTCCGGCCTTGATCAATCGCAATATTCCGTCACAACTCCCTCCAATGGCCGCGATCATCAGGGCGGTATCTCGATTGGAGTCGCGGATATCGATAGATGCCCCATGTTCGATTAAAAAGTCCATAACGGGCAGGTTTTCACCACTGGCAGCCGTATGAATGTATGCCTTAGTGGTGAATGGCCTTCCATCGATGTTTGCACCCTGGCCAACGAGTAACTTGGCCATATCGAAATTACCCTTATTGAACGCGTGTCCCAAAGGGCGGAGCCCGTCGCCATCGAGCTTGTCGATATCAAACCCCTTTCCCTTCAGCCAGGGTATGAGATCTAAGTGTCCTTCTTCCACTGCCACGTGCAATGCGGTCCTTCCGTACCTATCCCGAACATCTGGCTCAACTTGGGCTTTGAACATGGCTTCAAGAACTTGGAAATTCCCTCGTCCTGCAGCCAGATGAACTGGCGTCATGTCCAACTTACTCTCCAGTCTAGCGTTGACTTGAGCCCCACGATTGATGAGCCTTTCCACAATAGCTGCATTTCCACTGATGGCTGCTAAATGAAGAGGTGTCGGCGTAGTCTTGAGCGTGTTCAAGCCTTGAACATCAGCCTCCGTGCTGCATTCTAAAAGGAGTTCCACGATAGGCTCAGAACGTTTTTTCACGGCTACCATGAGTGGTGTGTAGCCTGAATGGCTTCGTATGTTTGGCTTGATGCTGGGGTGCTTCAGGAGAAGGCGAGCGATCTCTGGGCGACGTTGATGTGCGGCCTCGTGCAAAGCGGTTCCACCGGCCGAGCCAGCAGCGTTGACGTCTGCGCTTTTCGTGAGCAACTGGGCGATAATTTCCGTATACCCGATAACTATAGCCGATATTAAAATTGTGTCGTCATGGTGGCCGACAATGTTCGGATCCGCATCCTGCTGTAATAGAAGCCGCATGGCTTCAAACTGGGCGCCATCCGTCGCTTCGCGAAGAGGTGTGGATCCGTCAATCGTGTTATTAACATCAAAGCCGTGTTTTATGAGCTCCTTCATGATGTTCGTCTTGCCCAGATATGCAGCAGTATGCAGGGCCTTGCAGCGCGACATTTCAGTGGAAGAGTCGGCTCGCTTCCCCCATCTTTTCAGCCAAAGCCGCACGTTTTGCTCGTCCCCGCGGGTCACGGATTGGCATAGGCCTCTTTCGAGACTCTCAGGTCCCTCTTGGTCAATCGCGGTGTCTTTAGTTCAACAGTAAGCAGCAGCCTGATAAATGATCGTTTGCTCTACATACCCCCGTCATCATCGTCAGACTCAACCCCAAGAGGGGCAGACATGATTGGAAATTCACTCCCGAAATCGTCGGCGCAGTGGAGACAGTGGTACATATACCCGTCCTCCTCGTCTTCGCAATTTGTAATTGCATACAGCAACTCATCAGCTGTCCCTCGTTCATCACTCTCCATTGAGATGAGCTGCTCTGTCCACAGCATGGGCTTGGTGTCTCGACCCGGCTCCAACTTTCGCAATTCTTGCATCCAAAGCAGATAAGCTTCAAAGTTTTCTCTTGGATTTCTGCCTTTCGACCCGTGGGTTTCGAAGAATTGCAGCTTTTCTTGCAAGGACCTCCCTTTTAGAATCGTCTTTGTTTTTCCTGTTAGCATTCGGCATCATGAACTGCCAGGGGTTGTACATACCACCATGTCAAGGAAGATGCAACCTAGCGGCCACATGTCGGAAGCAGATCCCCGTTCACTCTCATCCCAAACTTCCGGAGCAACATAATCTCTCGTTACTTTGCCTTTGGGGCCATCAGTCTTGCTCTTTGAGACCTCTGACCAGTCAAGAGAAAGACCAAAATCGGTCACAAAGATTTTGTTGTCCTTGATAAGGACATTCCGCGGGGTGATATCTTTGTGTCTGATGGATGACCGGTGAAGGTAGGCGATCCCGGCTGTAATGCACCCAAAATACTCTCGTACTGATGGAAGTTCACCTTCGGGAAATGGATCTCGAGACAAAAAGGTCTTCAGATCCATGTCTGCGACTGGAAGTAGAAGGATGGCAAAGACTCTCGGATCGGTATATGAACTAGGCCTTGGCTTAGAGTCGACGATGGGACAAGAGTCGAGGGTCTACTTACCCGACATACTTGACAAGGTGGCGATGCGAAAGCTTTTTGAGGTTTTGCAATTCGTTCCCGAATGCCCTCTCCGCGTCACCGGAGCCCTCGAACTTTCTCGATCGAAGCATGCTTTTCCGCTAGAAAAAGGTTCCGGTCAGAGTAGCTAGTATATCTAGGGTGCCATTGAAACTTACAGCGTAGTCTCTGAGAGACAATGTGCTAGTGACTTTCTCAACAATCCCCTGGCCACCACCTCCCAGCTTTTTTGGATTGGTGAAATATGGGTCAGCCTCGACCGCTAATATGAACGAATTGGAAGGTATTAGCCTGGGGGTTCAACCACTAAAGCCAAGAACATAGGATTACCCACCAAGTGAGGCGTGTTCCCCAGTCTCAGCAGCCTTTATATCAGTCAAGACAAGGCTTTGCTTGTCAAAAAACTTGTTTCTGGTAGACTGAGGTTTGACGCCAAGAGGGATCCGGCCTTTGCTGTACGGGAAGTTGTAGTCGAGGAGCCCTTGCTTGACGAGGTCGTCCATCAGATTGACCATGTTGATCATCCGCAATACCGCATAGGTTCTGGGCCGAGCGCTCCATGTCGGCTTGCCAGCCTTGGAAAGGATATCCTGGATCTGTTTGATGTCGTCCTGGACCAATGCTGTGCCACGTTCCTCGATTCTTTTAAACAGGGCCGACATGGCAGCCTCACACTGCTCGGGGGTGAATTCGGTCATTGCGGCTCACAACACACAGACACCGTATGTACACCAAGAGGCAGAAAGGTACAAGGGATGGAATAGTGATATCCACCACAGGTCCACAGGAGTGGCTTGGATCAAGGGAAGTGGTACTGGGAATGTGTTGCTGGTGTCACATGTCACAACATCGCAACAACAGACGGGCAAAAGACTGAGGTTGACCAGTGGGGAGTTGTGTCGAATTTGAACTAAGAGACGCTGCACTTTCTGTGTGGCTGTCTACCCCTGACGGAAGAGAACAACGAGCAAGGCGCAGTTTTGAAACAGGGGCGGTGTGTTGTGGGCATGTGCATGTTTGACAGTGGTAAACTGCACAGGTTGTCTTTCTCTAGTGACCTTTTTAGTACTCATCTTTGTACGAATAGACTACCCTTCACGGCATCTCCTATTACAGAGCAAATACCCAGGTAGAATATTCCAACCACTCTTCATGACCGCAGGCGCTCATAGTAGTTTCATACAAAAGCATCAGTTATGTTCGTAACCTAGTAACACGGGGTATCGCTGCAGGCGATCTTCGCGCCCGCTCAATTGTAATTGATACTTGTAATTTGGTGGTGTTGTGCGACTGACGCCTGCCAATAGAACCGCCCCTTTCAATCCCCTGGAAAGTGGCGTCCAGCCATCGCCTATGCACCTTTATGTCGCTGGCCTCATTTATCCTGTTGGGTGTCCAAGTGGCTGAAGTCTGCCAGTAGAATAGCGTCTTTCAACCCCCTTGGAAGGGACAGCCCCTTGGCATCAGCTCGGCATTCTAATTACGCTCGCCTCGCTTGGAGTGAGGCTGAATGTCCCGAAATAATGTCTCAGGTAGGGCGGTTCGGAGTCGTCCATTACTCGCCATTATTTTGCACTTTGATGGCACGCGCCCTGAAATTTTCTCTCGTGGAAACAATTCCGCCAATCAACTCGGAACTAGATAGTCAAAGATACCAGAGCTTTCCTTGGCAACCCATTTTGGAGGACAGATACCTCACCGCTTCGTTGTTGTGGCATGGCCCAACGAAACATAGCAAATGTTGTTGAAGTTCCTTTCATCCGTTACCATTTGCCGACTTACTAGCCGTGTTGCCATCGCCCCAGACACAGCCTGATCTACCCACCAGCAGTGTTACAAGCCACAACCACAGTAAAGTCGATAACAATCTCACCAAGGCTGTGCATGCTCCAGCAGATACTAGCTACTTCAGACACGTCGTCCCAACCCCAAGCTCTCAACTCCATCGACTATAGCATAGATATTGCATCGTTTTTTATCCAAAGTTTCGCGTCAAGATGCCGGTTGATCCTTTCAATGCAGCAGGCATCGCACTGGGCGCTGCCTCATTAGCCATTCAACTATTTGACGGTTGTGTCAAAGGTATAGGATTTAACACCCTCTCTATCAATTTTTTCGGACAAATTGCTCATGGTGATCTTCACTCAGGGTTCACGTTCCTGGTTGACACAGTACAAATGCCCGAGAGATGTGCAATCCGACGACTTAGGCTCGTTCTTGAATTCAACCGGTTGCTTGCATGGGGCAAGGTGGCAGGGTTGATTGAGGCGTCAGCGGGAGCAGAGTCATCACAAGGCTTGAGCGTATCGAGAATGGATGTAATGGCGGTACTTTCAGAAATACGGACGATTCTGGAGGCTTTCGCTGACCTCAACACCGAATACAATGAGCTCAAACCTCAACCAGACGCTGAGAATGGCGTGTCAAGATCGATGACCATCACAGATGAGGTTTCCTCATTAAAATTGGTCTATGAGAAGAATAGGAGAAAACGTCGATATCCACTCGGCACAAACCACGTCATGGAAGCGGTTGAAGGAATCCGCGCAGTTGCTAGGAACCCAAAACGCATTACTTGGAGGTTGGTGGACGAAAAACACTTCGATAGCCTTCTCGGCCGTCTTGGGAAACTTATTGACTCACTCCGTGAGCTGGTGGAGGATCATCAACTGAGACAGTTGCAAGAGCTGACTCGGGAGATACACATGCAAATGGTGCAAGTTCGAGGATCCGTGGCGGAGCTCAAGCAGCTGATGACCGCCACCAACAGCAATCCATTAGTACATTCCAGCTCGGATAGAGCCCAGCCAGACGGTTTTCAGTTACTGTACAATCTGGCAAAACTCAAAGAGATCAACACAAGTGGCATACATTCTGACGCTATTGCCGCTTTATCCATTCCCATAGACTGTATGGTTTACGAACGAGCCAGAAATCAGTCTCGAATGGTAGCTACGTACACACCAGAGGGATCTGAACAAAGACTCGTATGGGTGGAGTGGAAATCTTACAACAAAGAGCTTTCCAGGGATGGGTCAGGACCGTTGGAAATGGATATCTCCTCGACAGCGTTGGAGCAATCAGCACAACTGGCGAGTCTACTGGCCTGTCCCAAATTGGAGGATTTCCATGTCCCCCATTGTTTTGGATACTTTCTCGAGAAAAATAATCGGGGAAGAACGAGCAGGCTCGGCTGGGTCTTTAAGATTCCAGACAGCGAATATGGTTCACACGCTCCGCGGTCCCTACAATGGTTGTTTGCCAATGCTACCCGGCCTCCTCTATCTGACAGGGTCTCTATTGCATGCAAGCTCGCTACAAGCTTGATGTACCTTCACTCGGTCAACTGGCTTCACAAGGCTATTCGAAGCGACAATGTCGTCTTCTACTGGGGTGGCACTCGCCCCAACCTCGAACAACCCATTCTCGCTGGCTTCGAATACGCACGTCATGACGCACACGATATATCTGAAAGACCAGATCCAAACCCCACATGGGATATATATCGGTGGCCGTCTATCCAGGGCGAAGCACCCGCCGCAGTTCGTTCACGGAAGATTTTCGACATCTATAGCTTCGGTCTCGTCCTCATGGAGATTCTGTTCTGGAAACCTCTGGCTACCCTCTTGGAACTTCCTGACCTCTCCACAGTAACTCTGTCTCAGTCGAAAGGGATCCGTGAGCATCTACTGGGGGAATCTGAGTGCTTGGATAACGTCTTGGATATCGGGGGGAGGAAGTACCATGGAGTTGTGAGACGGTGTCTCGAGGGTTATTTAAATGACGAAGCTGGTCATTCTGGTCTGGGCATAAAGGTAGACGATAACGAGAGTGATGTCTACACTAGTATTCTGCTACAAGAGCGGTATGTCGAGCATGTCGTGCAAGAGCTTAGGGGTATTCAGGTCTAAAGATTTGATGTCAACTCTCCTATTCTCTTTCACAATCTTTTCCTTTCATTTGATAGAGATCCCATTGTGTATATCATATCCGCAAGTGGACTAATAATAAAAGGATAAATAACCATAGTCGACAATCTTCTACGTAATTGTCTTATATCCAGGCTCCCTGATATCTATGGGCCATATCTACGCCGCATTGGCACTATCCAAAGATGCCACCTCTATGACAACCTTTCCAAAGTGCTTCTGATCCCAGACATACTGATAGGCCTCGCGGGCTTCTTCCAGCTTGAAGATGCGTGCGTCTAGAACAGGATGAAGGTCATTTATCTCAATAGCACGGTTCATCTCCTCAAACTGCATCCTAGATCCAATGCCAATTCCCTGAACTGTGCACGAATGAATCACTGTCTCGAGGAAAGTTGGCTCCTTAACGTCGTCGCTCCCGGGCAAGGTGAAGGCGTCGATAGAGCCGACCATTGAAATCAATCCGTTGAGCTTCAACGCAGCGAGAGCCTGCCAATTTTAGTCAGAGCTTGGAGGTTGTATAATGGAAACGGTTATGAGGGACCGAGACGGCTGTGAGGGAGAAGCATACCTGTCTAGCACTTGATGGTCCTCCAACTTCGACGACCAGCGAGACTCCTTCGTTGTTGGGCGTCAAATTTTTGGCCAGCTGTCCCCAGTTTGGGTTCTCCTTGTAGTTGATGATATGGTCTGCTCCCAGTTTCTTGAGTCGATCTGCTTTTTCAGCTGACGAAGTGGTCGCGATGACGTGGGCACCAGCAGCTTTGGCAAACTTAGGCCGGATTAGCACCCAACTTGCTCGGTGAGCGTCCATAATACTATACCTGAACAGCAAAACTGCTGACACCCCCGGTGCCCTCGGTGAGCACGATCTGACCAGGCTTCAAAGCGCGGCCCTCGAGTCCGTAAAGTGCACTCCAGGCGGTTACCGCAGCGCACGGCAGAGCAGCAGCCTCGTTCAACGTCAAGTTGTTCGGAGCTGCAACGAGTCCATCTTCCGAAAACGCGGCATACTCTCTAAGCACGCCACTGAGTTCACTTCCGAGAGCACTCTGTCGACCTTGAGCGTCAAGAGGCCCGGCAAGATGTCGTTGGTGAACCAGAGTGGCAACTCGATCGCCGACAGTAAAGCGGCTTACACGAGAGCCAACGGCTACGACGATGCCTGCTCCATCACTCAGAGGCACGATTCCGTCCTTTAGAGGGAAAGGATAAAGGCCCTGGCTTTATGATTAGACGCCGTCATTGAAATACGCAAACTGAGCATATCTCTTACCTTGGGGATCACCAGGTCTCGAAAGTTGAGAGAAGCGGCATGAACTGTTCGATATCTTGTCAGTCACCGCCAAGAAAACACGAATAGGAATAAGAATACTTTGAACAAGGACGTCTTGGTCACCGATCGAAGGGATAGGGGCTTCTTTCTGAAACTCCAAAGAGTCAAAGCCATCGCTGCCGCGAATAATCCACTGCTTCTGGGTTGTTGGAATCATGTTTCGTGAGAGTTGATTGTGTATGAAAGACAGGAGAATTTATGATCTAAGGAAAACTTGTGTCGAGAAGTGATTGATCAAGTTTTTCCAGGAGGAGGGCAACTATTTATGATTCTGCAGTGACCCTAGTGAGACGTCATTCTTTACCAGCCACAATGTCAATACGTTTTACAAATAAACCGACGATACCAGATCGCTTTCAAATGTTAACTCTAGAACATCTGTAGTTCAGATGGCCAAATCGCAAGGATCCACCATTTGTCCAATCGACGTTGCATAAAGACAAAATACGTCCGCAAAGGGTCTAGTCATGATCTACCGGCCCCGCAATTTGTCTTAACCAGGGGTTGACCATGGATTTATCAGCAAGACCATGATGGGTTCAAGCGCTTCTGTTCGTCAATATCTTCCTTTTCTCCTTCACCGGCTACCTGCATAGACAAAAGAAGACAAGAAGGACAATGACGGATGATCAAGTGCCGCGTCGGGGTCGGCCTCGTGTCGAAGGCCGAGACCAAGGGAACGATGACCAAGTCGAGGTGCGTGGACACGACTCGCTCGCTCCACTGAGCTATAGCTAACATGGGGGTGCAGAACAAGCGGACACGGATGAGATTGGCACAGAGAACGTACCGAGCCCGGAAAGAGACTGCTTTCAATCAGGAAAGAATTCGCAACCAACAGCTCAGCCAAGCCCTAGATCAGGCATTAGCAACCTTTGCCACCTTCCATCGACATGCCCTAGGCCAACCTGAAGTACGCGGCTCGTCGGATCTTGTTGCTCGTTTAAATCAGGCGGCCTCTGAAATGGCGACCATTGCCAGTGACACCAACAAATCACCCAGGCTTTTGCTTGCTCCTGACACTACGAATTCCGATATCCAACCCCAACAATCGCCGACGCCGGCCTACCCTGGAGACTTGGAAAACCCCAAGAGTGTAGCCCTCACAATTCGTTCTGCTGGCCTAATATTGGGTACACTACCCGAAATACTGCTTAGGGCCTGTCTTGAACGTGTCCTCACCATCTTATCAGGCAACTCTCCGCCTAAGGGTCGAGTCCTAGATTTGAGACTACCTCTGGATATTCTTGGCGAGCAGCTACTCATGTCTGAGTCCCTCAACATCCTGTCACTCCCTCTCATGATGGACGACTACCGCTATCTCCCCCATTCCATGCCCCATTTGCCACTCATGTATCGCGTTGTTGAGGGAAGCCAAGACATTATACCTCGATTACCGTCGCCGTCGGTGCAGAGAATTTTGAGGGGCAAGACTAGGACAAGGCTTGCGACTGCGTATGAGCCGCTTCAAGGAGAATGGCTAGAGGCCATGGATGTTGAAGAGTACTTGGAGGAGAGGGGAATCTTTCTCCGCGGTGCTGGCTTGAGCCATGAGGGTGGCAACCAGAACCTGATATCTATGCCTCCGGCTCCAGTACGAACTTCTACCGAAGTCGCTAATCCACAGCAGCCACCACCTGAAGCTGGAGATGCTTCTGTGGAAGGGCGACGCCACGAATATAGAGATTATTCCGTGTTTGGAATCCCAACAACTGAAGAGTGGATTGGCTCGACCCAGCCTCTTCCTCCTCTTGGGACAGGACTCCAGCCTATTGAACAGTCAAGAGAACTGTGGACTGACACTCCTCAGCAAACCACTCCGCCAGCCTCACAGATTGTTATTGATCTCGACAAGCTCGTGGGTTTACTCGCGTCGAATGCTACATGTTTAGGGCCTGCACCGGGGATCCGGAGGGATGCGGTGGACTCGTCAATTGCACAATCTGCGATTCAGATGTCGGAATAGATAGAACTCCCAAGAGCTAGTACCCTTGGACCCATCTTTCAATACTCAAGAAAATCGTATTAATCTTTCGGTAATAAGAGAACTGTGTCTAGACAAAAAAGATTGACCTCTCCACGCGCTGAAGATGCTCCCTTCTCTAATGTTATCCTCCCTACTGACATGTTGGTTTTACCGATGCACTAGTCTATCCAATGTATAATAATCTAATCCTCGTCTTCGTCGCCGCCAATCACATGAAGATGTAACTGCGACTGCGACTTGCAAGCTTCTAAAACCTCCTTGGGGATCTCGCGATCCTCCACCCTCACAATTAGTTCCTTCAGGTGCCGCGCCATGAGGTTCACATTCTCTATCGTGTTGACAAGTAGCTCGGTGACCTCTTCATCAGTACCCAGGTCGTTGAAGAACTCTAGAGTCTCGAGCTCCGGTGGTAGTCCAACAGAATGCAGGCGCGGCCTTTTTGAGGATTTTCCGTATAACTGATGGTCCCAGTTCATCCGCAGAGTCTTGAGGGCCGTAAAGTCGCGCAGTGCGAGAGCCCTAGAGCTGCGTAGAAATACTGAATCGATCGTGATTGTTTCCAGTGAGTGACACGCAGACTTTAGGGCCATGAAATAGTCTCTGATGCTATCAGAGCTTTCCTCGAGTTCAGGTGAGGGATCTTCAGGGTGCGTCATGACGAATTCCTTGAGGGCCTTCGGAAACATGAGGAGATCGGAGAGTGCATCGTCGTTAATGTCGCATTCGATGAGATGCAACTTGCTTAGAGCAGTCTCGTGTGGGCGTTCAACAACGTCAAAGCCCCGATCATCCAGCTTCGCCCTCTTAATAACCAGCGTTTCGAGCGTGGGGTGAGCGAAGACGTGGATATTCTCTTGCAAATCCCAATACTGGTCGTCCTCATCCTGGTAAAAGAGCGTGCACGACTTGAGACACGCCAGATCAAACGGGCTGTTAAAAAGATGGCCCACGCTGTGCAGTAGTGAAACGGGCACGGCGATATCCAGCGTCTCCAAGTTTGACATGCGAGAAATGGTCTGAGATATGCTATTGGAAGGCAAGGATTTGTCGGAAATGAGCTGAGGGAGAGTGGATGCGGGATAAGCGAGCTTGATATCCTGGATCGCCGAGCCGCGTCTAGGCCGGTAATTAAGGGACTCGCTGAAGATGAGATGCAGCTCCGGGGTGAGAAATTGAACTGTCTTGTACAAGACAGCGTCCGCGAGGGCGTGGTAGCGCTTATTTAGTCTCGAGACGCTGCAGAGGTCGCGACTTGGTAGGCAGTTGAAGACCTGCACCAGCATCTTGTCGGGGAGCCTATCAAGGTGTTCGACATGATGTTGAGGATTGTGATGATGATGAGAATGAGGCATCGGGCGTATGAATGGGGCGGCGGCAGTGGTCTGAGCGTTGTTGATAGTTGATGTTGTCGTTGTTGTTGTTGTTGCTAGGGTCGAATGGTAAGGTTATCTTCCCTGAACGCTTGGCGCTTATCGCATGACGTTGGGGAATCACTGCTGTTTCGCACGTGATTACCCCAAAAGAAAGAAACCTCGGTATTTATATACCGGGGTGTACATATCCTGCTGCTGCTGCCACTTCTTAAGTTGAACCGTTTTCTGCGAGAGAAAAGATTAAAAAAAAAAGTTACCAAAGTAAATACCAAGCGCTAACAGTTCAAGGCATCAATTTCCTTCGTGTGGGGGGACGGCTTAATACCTCGAGGAGAAGGACCGAGCGACTGAGTACTGCGACTCTCCAGAGTTAAATTCATAGCGTGTGCACATAATGCCACATGTGTTTAACTGCATTGAAGAGGTACTCCTGTTATTCATTGACAAGACCAATAGTCACGGTACTTGTCAGCACTTATTCTCACAGTTGTCAAGTGACGATAATTTGCGCACTCACTGTACCTTAAGTCCTTAACCCAACGACCTCGCACATCTTAATTAGCTAGGCTTCTTTTATTATATCTATTTACTTCTGGTCCAGCCTAGGCCAAATAGAATTATTTAGAAGAAAAAAACCCGCTTCATTTATACATGATTTACCGATACTCTCAGAGTGCTTTGTAAGGCCATGTAGACCTAGTTAGCCTCGTCTCTTGAGGGAGTGCTCCACCTCTCAACCAAGGTTTCACTGCGGCCAAGTCCACGGCACGCCCGCACAAGGCAGACCAATTGGCATTTCGGCTATTTGCTAGGTCCCATTCGAGAAAATGATCTGTGTGGTCGTCGCTTGTGGTGTGGCTTGAAAATTGCTGCAATAGGTTGCTCAGCCCGTCTTGGCAATCAGGCTGGCGGCTCGCGCCATAGAATCGAGCAAGAAGGAAAACCTCGCTATTCATAGGGTGCGTAACACCTGGAATCTAGGTCTCACGGTTGATTTTCTTACTCGTTACTTGGGAAGATGAGGCTCTTGTGTTTCCGCAGAAGTTGACGGATGGATAGAGACGCAGCCTCACAGCCAGCAGGAGGAGATAAGAATAGAAGAGATAACTATCTTAGTGACAAAGCAGTTCCAGGGTTGAAAAGAGACCCCTGCAGGATACGGGCGGCTGTGGTAATTGCCTATGGCCAAGTTTTCTGGGCTTTTCCCGGGTGTGTGGGTGTGTTGCAGGATAAGATGCAACTCCGAGATGCATGCAACGATCTTATCATTGGTTAGTTGTCATGCAGCCTGCATGCTCAGCCATCCCACAGCCTGGTCTTGTTGAGCTCCCTTTCAGCTACCTGATTTAAAATTTCCATCTCCTCTTGCACTTGTGCTTCATTCAAACTTTCGAATGAAACCCAACCCTTCAAGCCATCATCATGTCTGGCATGGAGCCCTTGGCGGCCCTTGGCCTGGCATGCAATATCATGCAGCTACTCTCTTTTGGGGGAGAAGCGATATCCCTCTGTCGGAAAGTCTACAAGACTGGAGAGATCGACCCGAGCCTCAACGACTACAGCAGTCAGATCGCCAAGATCTGCGAGAGCCTGAGCGATAACCTAACTCAACGACAACTCGATCTCGGGCCCGATGGTTCATCGCTACAGCAGAGGGCCATCATGTGCAAAGCTGCAGCGGACAAATTGAATCACGAGCCAGAACTCCTCGCTCCAACCAGCGGGGCCAGCGGGTGGAAGAGGGGTTTCACTGCCCCTATCAAGGCTATGCGCCACAAGCACCATCTGAGCGACCTCGAAAAAGACCTCAACAACCTCAAGTCAGGCCTGGATACGCAGCTCCTTGTGAGGATCTTCGACCTAGTGGATCCCGCAAAGTTGAAGACCGAAATCCTGACA
Organism: Fusarium papillatum; assembly: GCA_013186395.1. Lineage (NCBI taxonomy): Eukaryota > Fungi > Ascomycota > Sordariomycetes > Hypocreales > Nectriaceae > Fusarium > Fusarium papillatum. Next base: position 1,585 of record JABCKC010000867.1, on the reverse strand, counting down.
GAATCCAAGGGGCTTTTGGCAACAACACTGCAGCAGGTCGCTTCAGGGCAGCAAGACCTCTCCCAAAACATGGTCAAAGCCCTGCAGGACGTTCAGGGTCGATTCAATGCGGAATACTTAATAAATCAACGCACGATAGAGCAGCAGATCGCTGCCACGGCTCGCGAATTGCAAGATGAACGTAACAGGGTCCAACAAGAAAAGAGAGAAAACGAACAGCGAGAGGAATGGGAACACCTTTTGAAGAGCTTGCACTTTGATGCGAGGACCGAGAGAGTCAACATGATCAAGCAAGAATATTCTAACACCTGTCGCTGGATTTTTAGGCCGTCCACGGAATATGGTCTTGCCGGTGACCACAGGCACTCTCCAAGTTGGCCTTGCTTCACCACTTGGCTGCAATCCGAAGGACCACCAATTTACTGGATATGTGGGAAGCCGGGGTCGGGCAAGAGCACTCTCATGAAGTCCATCACTTCTGATGAGTCCCCGATCAGAGACTCGTTGGAACGGTGGCAGCCAGATGTTCAAATCTTGTCGCATTACTTTTGGCTGGCTGGCTCGCCAATGCAGAGCAACATCAAAGGCTTTTTGTGCTCTCTTATCTACCAAGTTCTATCTCAAGACATGTCTTCGGCTCTACCTTTACTTAAATCCAAGTCTGCAATCACCCGCGAGTCATCCACCGCAGACTGGGATCCGACGGAACTTCAACACATCCTCATCAACCTGACTCACCAACCTGGAAAAGCCTTCTGCATCTTCATTGACGGTCTCGACGAGCTGTCACCACAGGAGAGCCCACGAGATCTGATTGATATCATCAAAAACCTCCAGGGCCCTCAGATGAAATTATGCCTATCAAGTCGTCCAGAACCCGCGATGAAAATGTACCTAGGGCATTATCCAACACTACCCATGCATGCTTTCACACGCGATGATATCAGACAGTATGCCGAGGGTATTCTCAACCGAGCAATGTCCCACAGGAATGACGCTTTTGAGATCGACGACCTCGTGGCTGATGTTTTGTCTGAAGCCGACGGAGTCTTTCTGTGGGTTGTACTCGTTTCGAGGTCGCTCGAGCGTGGGATCGAGAAGGGCGACTCACTCCAGGTTCTGGAGAAACGTCTGCTCCAAATGCCAAAATCTCTGAGCGAGTTATACTCCAGTATGTGGCAGCGGTGTGAAGATGATTCAGAGATATACCAAAAGGGTTTCTCTCAATTTATGAACCTCATGATTCTTGCCGAAGACATGACCTGCCTCGCCCACGAGGGAAAGGTAACCGTCTTTGAGCTTACGGTTGCAACAAACACGTCGTTTCTGGACAAACATTTGAACCAGGATGACGAAATTCCCATGGAGGAGCTCGAGTTGCTGTGTCTCGATACAATGAATTCCATCGAAGTCTGGTCAGCTGGCCTTCTGATCATTACACCGTTTGAGAATGACACAGACTCTGGGCCAGATGATGGTCTAGCATCTTACGCCAACATGACGGTAGGGTTCGTCCATCGAACAGCCCGTGATTTCCTCCTGGACGATCTTCTTTATCGGTTATCCTAACTTTAACTATAATAAA
>JABCKC010000866.1:4037-20507 GCA_013186395.1 Fusarium papillatum | reverse complement strand
CCTGGGGCGCTAGCCCTATATGAACTAACGGGTAGGCGAGTGGTCCTTCCCACCTACAACAAGTTACAACGCAGGTGGCGAATAGCAGAACCTAAAACCACTAATAAAGCAAATCAAACACGTTAAAATCGTATTTCAAATCAAACAGATAAAAAAGCCCCGGGTTTGAAATAACAATTGATATAACTACTGACACGTGATATGGGGCCGAGGACATAATCTGCCGGATCCGAAGTTGTTAGAGCGGTGGTTTAATAAGTAGACATCTATTCCATCTGGGTTGTGGGCTATGCACCTTGGTTTGATGAGGGCGAGCCTGGCGAGGGCGTCGTGAGCCTCAGAGCGCCCCGAACGGCCGACCCATGGAGCCAGAACCACTAGTGACAAAGATGATGCCAAAGGTGGAGAGGAAAGCGTATTTCGATAAAATAAAAGGGCAAGTAGCCGAGAGCCTGTTGGGTCTTATTCTTTAAATATTTGTCCTATACGCTGGCCTGCGAAATAGACTGTATCCGCAATGACTGAAACTCTGATTATAAAAGCCCATTCACCCACAGGGATGGCTAATATTACTAATGGCTAGTTGGGAGCATTTGCTCCTCCCATCGCTACTTTTGTTTGTTGCCACTCATGGCTCTTGGCTGCTGGGCTCTCACTCGAGAGCGTAGTTCCTATGCTGGCCCTCGCGCGCGTGTTCGTCTTTCCCTGCAGCTAAAAACTGTAGTCATATCGAAAAGTTCACATCTCTTGATGCCAGCAGGATCACCATATGCGTAACTATAAGCATCGGGGCGGGCTTCCCCAAGCCATGAATTGCTAGATGCGTACAATTCCAGACCGGTAAACAAACCTCTATAACAGTACTGGTCCTGTTCATATAACAAGCGGTGTGATAGACGCATGTATATCTGGTCGAGATTTTCTAATGATTTCTCGGTTATAGCAAGACTAGATTACCTACGGGACATACAGTGTTTATCACTTACACCTTCCTCTCCTGCGATAACCCTTATTCTAAAACCAAAGCCCCAAATATTTACAAAGAGCATGTTGTTTTTGGAGCGGAAAGTGCGAGTGATTAATACTTTAGCGTACTCAATACATCCTGCACTTCTAGGAATGGGAACACGTTGCAGACTAGTCGAGGGTAGTTCTTGTTGTCAGGGGTCATCGACATGCTAGCATTGAAGCCACCCGCTGGGAAGATCATCAGTACCTGTACTCGAAAAACCGCTGCTTGTTTGATCTTCCCGTATAGCCATCTGCTCACCGAGACTCAATTTAAGCCAGATTTCTTTAGTCGTCGCCGTGATCTCAAAAAGTTTAAAATTCTTGGTGGAGAGACCCAGGTAGTTGGGTCGAGAGGAGTCACCCAAGTTAGATAACAGCCAGTGCCGTTGGAAGAGCTGTGTTGATGGGCCTAGAATTTGCCGGACTAGATGGTATCAAACTGCTGCGATCTTCGGGCAGGGCTGTGAAAAATACTACTAGTTTTTCGGCTAGTTTTTAATAACTAGGATATTAATATTTAAATACTAGGAAAATAATAATACTAAAAATTTTTAAAATTAGTTAGTTATATTAAAAATTCAAAGTTAACTAATTAACTAGTAATTTCTAACTAAGTAGTTAAATATTAATTAGTTTATATAATTAGTAATTTATTATAGTAATTAGTTAAATACTAAGAGGTATTTTATTATAAGTTTTATAAGATAAAAGAAATATATACTTAATAGTTTTTTTTTATTATTATTTAATAACTAAGAAATTAATAGTTAAATACTATAAATTAATAATATTAATTTTTTTTAAGGTTAGTTATGTAAAGAAGTAGAACCTTGCAAAGCCGCCTTCGCCGAAGCCTCTGCGAGGCCTCGGCCTTAGCCCTATAGCCTGAGATAAGAGTCTCCCTTCTAACAATTAGAAGAGAGATAACTGCTACCTTTTGGTGCAGTGGCATAACGTATGACTTATGCAGCATTCTCATAAGTTTAATATTTTATTTTTTTAGTAATTAGTTAATTAACTAATTACTTAGGCACTAATTCTCGCGAGTTATAAGTCTGCAACATTGGGTGTAGCTAGAAGAGATTGAATTGATGCTTATCTTCTCTATCTAAAGGAGCGATAAAGGTCGGTCTCTTATACTTATGCTTAACCTGCCGATCCTCTAGGCAGCAGGCCGTTGCCTGAGACCTAGCGTCGTTCACGCTGACCGTGAAGTTATTCACGATAGTCGTGATCCTTGCCCCACTTCTAACACTAATTACCATCTACAACCACCCTTTCAACAGCCCTACCCTTTCATTAAGCAAAAAAAAAAAAGCACTACTAAAATTTATTAACTTTATTTATATGAAAGTTGGCTAAAGTATATAACTACTTATAAGGAGCCGCCTATATTAATTATAGAAATGATTAGGGGTATTTATTTTAACTAGCTAAGGCGGTGCGAGGTATGTAATATATGTAGGTCTACCTATTAAAATATTATTAATTTAATTAATAACCTCCTCGCTACTCTTTCTTGGGATTTTTAGTCTTTACCTTTGATAAAAGTAAAAAAATACCTAGCTTATAATATCGATAGAAATATATAGAGGATAATATAGCTAAGGCTATATTAGATATTACTAATAATAGCTTTTTACCCCCTTAAGTAGCTTAGAGAAGGGGAGTGCCCTGAATAACCCTTATTAATAGACTTAGCGGCCATAGGGCCTTTTAAGAGTAGATCTAGCCTCGCCGATGGCTATCTAAGGACTAAGAAGATAGGCTAGTAGTCTAGATACTCCGTTAGGAATCCTTAGGCTATGCTCTGTCCTATAGTTAGATCTGCGCTTACGTCCTCGGCTTATTAAGATAGTAGGGTAGATATCCTAAGTTAAGATATAATTAAGTTATTAGATTTATTAATCGCCGCTTAGACTTTAAGATTAAAATAGGTAGACGCTAAGAAGCTAAAAGGTTTAATTCTTTTATGCCTAAGGTAATCTATTAGTATTTTAATATTAGGGAGGGCTAATATAGCTAGATTAAGCCTGAGAATATTATTAATATTAATAAAGGGGGTATTATAACTAGTTTTAATAAGTATTTTATCTATATATCTTATTATTACTTAATAATAACTTATTAATCTTATTTATTTAGGCTTAGATAGCTTAGTTATTAGAAGCGTAAACCTAAAGTAGAAGGCGTTTTTTAAGGGACTATAAATTTAAAATTAGACTTTATTTATTAAAGCTATTACTGCTAATAGCCGCGTTTTAGTCCTTAGGATAATCTTTAAGGGAAAGGAACTCTAAAAATAATAATTTCTTAAGGAATTTAAGTAGATAGTAGACTAGTATTATATAATATCGCCTAATAAGTAAACTAATGATTATATCGGTATTAAATGGCTTAAATAAGTCTATCTGCCCTAGACTATACCTACTGATAACTCTAATGCGAGATTAATTATTTTAGATAGCCACAGAAGTTATACAATGGTATATTCTTTATTTTCCTCGGCCTAAGACTACTACTAAGTAACGAAAGGATAAATAGATAGCTATATACTTTTTAAATAACGTATATTACTATTATCTACTAGCATACTACTCTTATAGGCTCTAGCCACTAGATAATAGAGTTTTTAATGCTTTTAAAGCCGCATATTAGTGAGAGCTAGAAAAATTTGCTTTATTAATTAATTCTACTTTAGTCGATAAGGTTAATTTTATTAGAGCCTACGTTAAAGCTCGCCGAGTTAGAATAACTAAGAAGAACATAGTCTCTAGCTAGAGAGTTACCAGGGACTAGCTAATCTCCCGTGCCAAAGCGCTATAGTACCTAGAAATCTAATAAGATAGGCTAAATAGCAGCGTAAAAGCGACGCCTAAACCTAGGCCGTATTTTAACTCAGATAATATACTATAGATAAGCTATTAAATCCGTAATCTTAGGCTTAATAAAACACCAAAGACAAAAAGATAATATAATATAATAGCTAAGGGCTTTAAGGCTTAATAGCAGATAGTAGCAGCGTATACTATAAGGATTATTAGCCTAGAGGAGGAACTAGCTCGGCTAAAGAGAGGGAGGAAGAGGAAGGCGGTGCTGAATCCTAATAAGCGTTTTATAAACCTAGGGGAGACTCTAGCTACCGAAGGAGCTATAGCAGAAGAGTAGGCTTAAAGCACGTCTATCGTAGTGGAATCTGTCCGTTCAGGCGAGCAAGAGTCAGAATCGGAGGCTAGCTCGGTCATCGAAGTCAGAGAGGAAGCCATACCCCATCAACGAACCACGCGGTCGGGTCGGCTTATTAAGAGACCTAGATTCTACTATACATAGTTAACTATTATTGCGAGACAAAATATTTTGCGTACATCTCTCATTTTGGCCGAGTTCTTTATAAGTCAAGTTGACGAATTTTGGTGGTGCTTTTTTTTTTTTGCTTGACGAAAGGGTGGGGCTGTCGAAAGGGTGGTTGTGGATGGTAATATCGTTACTTTATTAGTAACCTCGCGTAGTTAAGAGGGACAGAGTATATATAGTTTAGCCGCAACGGGTCACCTATCACTGCGGTCTTATGCGTAAGCGTATTAGACCGCAGCGTCAGAGAGGGCCCGTCCGCGCTCCCTCGTAGGGAGGCAAGTGTCTATATATTATAGTAGTGCTATATAGAGAGGGAAGGTGGGGCGGGTAAAAGTCGAGTCTTGACTGCGTGAGAGATGACGAGACACCTGCCGAGGCGAGCAATTGACTCTCCGTGAGGCAGTTGCAGGAGGGAAGAAAACCCCTCAGTGAACCTTCCGAGCCGGGAAGTCTATTGTGCAGTGTGGTCATCACGTGAGGCAACCCCAATAAAACTACTTCCTATAAATTCACCATCCGTATTCGTTTAGCGTCGCACTTTTAAATTAATTCACCAATGATTAGTCATAGAAGCTCCAGAATAGAGACCGAGCTCCTTTCAAGGTCGCTTTAGCAATGTCCTCCTCAATTTAGGGGGGGGAATAAGGCTTTTTCAACTGCGGTTTCTATGCTTGAATTGGCTTACCTATGAGTTGGGACTGAAGGCCAGCCACTCTGGCTCGCCATGCATCTGTCTGTTAGAAACCGCGCTGAGGACAACACGCAAATACACCAGAAGCGGACTAGCATGGACGTACCATTGATTTACATGTGAAAAGATCAGGGTCGTTCAGCTAGGCAAGGGTACAGCTATAACGAAATGATGTCACCTATGAACAAGAAGGTTGTTGAGGTGGAGGAGAACTGGAGCTATGAGTCAAGTGATGGAGTGGGGCTGTGGGGATGTGCTTTCAGAACAGGCGAGCCGGAAAGCAAGACAAGGCATGGAAGGCAAGGCTACGAGCTGAAAGGGTGGTATTGATTGTGTTTTTGCCACCGAGTATTGAGGCGTTTCAAAACCAGAGAGAAGCTCCTTGAAGCTGCTCGGCGCCCTCCGTCATGATGACCCACGGCCACCTCTCATGGAGGGGAACCACCTACACAGTTAGGTGAGCTGGGGGTAGACTTGGACGGCGCATCGCTTCAGGAACCAGTCGTATTGGAGTAGGATTCGAGTCTCAGAAGTGAAGTGTGCAGCATTGGATGTAGCCAGAAGAGATCTCAATTAAAACCACTTCTTCAATATAAGGAACGACTACGGTCAGCTTCTCATACTTGCCGTAAGTTGTGTTCAGTCTGCCAATACAGCATTCACGCTGACTGTGAAACTGTCCATGATGACCGTGATCCTTGTCCTTGGCACGAAGTATTCAAGGCATCCCCAGGGAATCGGATAAGCGCATGATATCTGCCGTGGTGCTCTGGCTACTATGGAAGCACCTTGGGGCCGAGCCTCTAGAGTCTCGGTCCCTTCCCCGGCAGCAGAGTCTGTCCGGCGTTTATGAATCGAGTCCGGGATCGATTTGCCCATATACCGCTTCTAATAAGCAAATGCCTTCATTCCGTGTCGAACAGGCGCCCGAGAGTGCTTACTAACCTTGGGAAAACCACAGCTACATGGCGTGCTTCCGTTTCCATGGTAGTCCCACCCGAATCGCTCATCTCCCTCTGTTCCGCAACACACCCATCGGAACCACAGCGTCCAATACTCATAAATCATCCTATTGGAGTTGAATTCCTTCTCCGATCTTTCGTTCAATTCGTGACTGCGTCGGCATCGATCCAGTGGCCTAGATAAGCCTTGTCGAGAACAACTCCTATGATCTCACTCATATTCTAGCGCCATTGACGCGTTTCAGTCATTGATTCATGTTCTGGTTCACGCCGACCGGGATTCTGGGGACGAACATGAGCACCGCAGGCACCTGGACAGACAGCGCTGTCGCCGCCCTGGCCCGGCATCATGTCAGCTTCCTTCTCCATCGACTCGTTGTCTTTCCACTTGTGCTCGGAGAAGATATGAAGCGTGGTATGCCGCTGCTTCTGGAATGCAACTGTGGCTTCTACGTTCAGGATCCATCAGTTCCTGTTGAGCGGCGCCACCGCCATGATACCCGACTCCCACGGAATGCATCTCCCCTCGTGGTAGCAGTTGCCATCCAGGAACTCGATATCCGACTGATCTTGTGCTCCCCGCCAAACACGCCTTAAGAACGCGCGTAGTTGTGGGTATTGCGTGTCACAGACTTACTCCTTAAGCATCACGCGGTGAACTTCTTCTGCAAAGGCGTGAGTGACATCGCGTTGCCTCTGCTGCTCGTGGCCTCTGCTGTGACCTTGCTCCCATCCCATGGGGAAATTTGAGCTTGGGTGCCACCGGGGCTGTTTATTGACAGCGTGCGGTGTTCACCCTCCCAACGGCCGCCGCTGACACCCGCAGAGCAGTCGGATTTCAAGGGAACCGCCACGGAAGGTTTTGGCTACAAGAAATAGATCGTAGGGTACGACGACAAACAGTTCCTGGTGCCTTCTTCAATCGTACGCCGGAGGGGCTGTCATCAAGGCGACCCCGAGCAATGCAACCGCACCCTCTGCCCATGAAATCAGGTTGAAGCGTCATGAGAATATGAAGAGATGTGTGGACGACAGAGGCAGAAACGATAGGGGAAAAAAAAACCAAATTGAATGGATTGGATCGCGAAGCTCAGCAGTGGCGACGTCATGCGGACTCGGTTCGAACGAGACGCTCCGAAACAGAAGAAGTCACAGAAACCGACGAAGGACGATGGGGTGAAGAACACCACCTACCCACAGCTGTCCGACGAAAACAAGAACCGGTAACTATTGGAACAGCCTACGAGAAAGGTACATCAATACCGCATGAGAACACGTAGCATGGTGTCGGACAATTGGCTCCACAAAGATCAGAGATGGTACTGGTAAACTGATGAGAATTATCTGAGGAGCAAAAACTCAATAGCAAGGCACGTTAAGTCGTGCAGCTCTTTATACGCAAGTGAAAGCATTGCCTGTTTAGGCAGCTGCGCCAGTGGTGCCAGGGCTTGATATGCGACCATTCGCGATAATCGTCGGGGTCGTTGTCGTTATTACCGGTACCGTCGCCGCCGTCATCAGCTATAGTTTTGAATCAGCTAGGCAGACCCAAACTTTGAGTCGGGATATCGCCTTGAGAGTATCGGGATAGATACCTTGGACCGGCGATGCTGAAATGTGAAGACATTTTTCCTCATCTGATTGTAAGGGGCCCTGTATCTCCTGGCCAGACTCCGTTCTTGCTCAGCCGGGTAATGCCGGGATGATGGCATATCATGTAACTCTCTATCCCCCACAGGCGGTGGGCTGCACGGTGCTCTGGCCGAATCCGCTGTAGCATCGTTCGGTTCATCATCGTCGTAGTTGCGGTTGTATGTAGGCTCGGCCGTTAGTGGGCCCTCAAACGGTAGGTGAATCTGAAGATGAGGCTCTAAGTGGAGGCCAGTGACCGGATCCGTTGTCGACGATATAGCGGGTGGGCGAGGTTGATAATTGTAATGATGAATGAATTCTGCCTGTTGCAACTCGGTCAGCACGCGATGAAGGTGGATGGCTTGCTGGTGTTGTCGTTGATGATATCGATGTGATCGTGCACGCCACAGAGCGCATCCCCGGGCTACTCGTCCCTCTTTAGACGCAGCTTTTCCGGGTTGACCATGACGTCTTGGGACTGATGGAGACATTGTCTCGCCTGAAAAACAGGTCCACAATAGTAGGTAAGAGACACGGAACGCCAACAAGCCAGAAAAAGAGAGAGAGACAGAGAGAGAGAGAGAAAGGACAAAAGATATGAAAGAAAAAACGCGGCTTCCTTTCAGGATACATGCATTCAATAGGTATTGCATGCATTTTTCTTGCTCTATTATCCATGTCGTCCTGTCTCCGTCAAAACAACGGAAGTCAACAGGACAGCCTAGACAGCGTGGAGCACGGCGACTGGTGACTCACAAGGAACCAAACGTGCCAGTGCTGGTAAAGAAGGAGTCGCTGCATCAGGCCTTTCTGTAGGGCCCCAATGTACAGGAGTTCTGTTGAAGGCGACGACAATGAGGTTATGGGCTAGCTATGCCCCTGTTCGGAGACCTTTCACAAATATGGTACTAGGTCCTTCATTTGATGTCCCTTCTCTTCCCACCTTCTCTCTTTTCTCTCTTTTCTCTTTTCTCCCCCTCGATTCTTCCCTGCGGGCTTGGTTTACATGGGTATCTTATGAGTTGTCATAAGCCTCTGGGAGGGATCAGTCCGTCCAATTACAGTGCGTGGAATGAGAGGTGCATTTTTAGCCTAGCAAATTGGTCTGTGGTGGAAGTTGCAAATCGCAACATTGCACCTATTACGGCCGCAAATCGTCTGCCTGGACAGAACCAATCCTTTCTGGCTGGCCTGTGTGGGCCGGGATATCAATGGGGCACTTAGGAACACACACGCCAAGACTACAAGCATTGCTCTTGACTCCTAAATGGGACCTTTAATTTTAACCTGCATGGTTTCAAGCCCCTTTCTCCCTGCATTCCGCGTCGACCCAAATCTCGCCACTCCCCCGATGCACGCGTCGTCAGACACTACCAGCTTTACCCATTACCTCCTCTCCGACAGCCAATTTCAAATCCTTCAAAATCTCTGGAAGGCTCAGCCCGAATTCCGACGGTATCGACACAAAGCAGCGAACTACTGTGGCCTCGTTGCTTGACTGCCGAAACTGGTACCCTAGATCCCATCCTTTCTCGCCCATCTGTCGCTGAATGACATCGACAACTTCTAGGGGGCCATCGAATTCAATATAGTACTTCTCCTCTCGGACGAGCCGTTCCTTCCGGGTGATCTTGCACCGGCCCCGGCTAACACAAGTTGTTTTCCAGGGTGTCGGTAGTGAATCGGTATCGAAATGTTCTATAGTCAGGCACTTAGCTATAGGATGGTTCCAGTCGACCGGCTTCATGGACGACTCGTATTTACCTAGCGGCTTAGTTCCAACGCTGTGGTTATCTGCCTCTTTCGCTGGCGCAAGGGTACGGTGATTTTGAGCCTGTTCGAAAGATGGTTGGGTATGGGTATGCACTTCGGGCAGCTCTTCTTTGTCTTCGTTCATGGTAACATGAGTGGCGGGCCAGCAAGGTGAGGACGGGCCCATTGTATGAGAGTGGTTGATGGCGAGACAGATTGCAAGAGTCTTGATTGATGGCTGGTAATGCGGTTTGTTTATAGCCTTCAGCCTAAGATTTGTCTTGCATCTATTGTTCTTCCTCAACCGGGCTTTGCTGGTCTTGGGCGATTATGATGTCAAGACCACGAAGATTGACCCCAAAACAGTCGGGCACATGCCAAATAAAACGGGGTATCTGTCTACATGTTTTCTTTTTCCTCCGTTGTTCACCAGGCGAGAATTTAATTGTCTCGGCCATGGAACACCAGGACTAGTGGCGTCGTAAGGATCGCCTTTGGTTGGGTAGGTACTACGTAGGCCTTCTTACAGAGACAAGTGGCAACCCCTGTTGTATCAGCGGTCTGAGCAGCTTGGCCTTATCCAACTCAACATATTCAAGGTCATCCAATGCCCCTCAAACACACGGCACGCTTTAAAATTAGGACGGCACGGAGGTGCTTAGCCCCGGCTACTTAGTACTCCGTGGGCCACGGGGCTGCCGCCCGTCCTCATATGGCCGTCAGTGGCTGGTTACATGTCACAATAATTCAGGCTACGTTCGCCACATCATCACCTTGGCTCTGCTTGTTGAAGCAGTGCAGATCAGACAGAGATCCTGGCCCGAACAAAGCAGACAAGCATTGGCCATCTCCATCCAAGGCAGAGCACTTGTTGATATGTCTTTTTCCAGACATGAACGAAGTCCAAATATATTGCCCACTGGGTTCATTGACCAGCAATGAAACCCCCCTCCATGTTCTGGGATGGCGGGATGTCTACTATACCCGAGTGATGAGACTGATGAGACGCATCTCGCCAGCCGGGGTTAGGTTGCGTGGTAGTGGCCCAGATCTCACAGCCAGCCACACGGGCGGACTCACTACCCGGAAAGATCAACGATGGGTCCAAGGCCCCACTCTTGCCAGCTCGTTTCCTTTCCACCTCCGCTCGCTTGACTCTGCTTAACAGGCCTGCTCCCCAGCAGCTGAAGCATGTTCTGTCAACTTGAGACTTTTCAATGTGAGTAGTCAGCTATGGTGTTAGTGTCTGGCATGTTCTGTTTCCCCCTTCCCGTGGCTATTGCAGACTGGGCTGCCGCTTGCACCGCCTCTCGGTTAGGAGCACATTTGGGCCTGTCCGACGCCGACTTTCCACCCAGAAAGAAAGAGAGGTTTCCCGTCAGACCTGTCGTGTGGCGCTCTGGCTGGATTGCAACCGTAATCGTGCGCTATAGCTATCGCCTCTAGCTTGGCTGTGTATGGGTTCTGGTCGTCTCGCGACCCGCGGGTGACCGAGTATCTGGCCACTGTCACTGTCCTGTCTGACCGGTTCGGGCGATCTGCGGGCCATGACACTTCTTATGCCTACAGGTCCTTCTCTGTCGGAAGCACTAGTCACAATGATAATGCTGTTGGCGCTTTTGGTTGCTGCTATCGTCGCGTCACGATCGGCCTCATATACCGCCCACGCACGGCTGGGGCCACGGTGGTGCTATATAATAAGCCTGGGTCATTCTCATCCGCCTGAACCCACTCGCTTCGTGCGTGCCAATCGCGTCAACGGTGATATGTATCTTCGACTCGCCGACACCATGAGACTCATGAATGTTGCGAGCGGATGTGTCTTTGGCAGGGTTTGGATGTTGACGTATGACCTCGTGTCTGGGCATGTACCGGATGCTAGGTAGCTTCTGCTTCCGCCACTGCTGTCGCGACTGTTCGAAAGGCGCCCATGATGGCTCGTGCCTCGGCCTTCTGGGCCCTGTTGAGCTGAGTTAGCTCACTTTCGCCCCGTGCATGCGCGACCAGACGACGAAGGTGCAGTCCATGATCAGCGCCACGGTCGCCACGAAGAGCTGTATGGCCGTATGCGGGGATAGTATCTTCAGTCTCTTCGGGTACAATGGTCCATGGCCGCCGCGAGATGCTTGGTGGCGGCCTTGGCCATATTCCCCTTGAACCTAGGCTTCGTGCCCAGACCCATTCCCAAGATCTTTGCCCCCTACTTCAGGTTGACTTCTTCCCCTTTGATCGTGAACGGGTGCGCGGCTTGTGCGCGCGGCGACGCGCGTGAAGTGTACGATGGTCGTCTTGTTGCACTCGAACATCGCCCCGCTCCGCTTCTCCCACGCCAGCGCATGGTCGATGATGGTCTGCATGCTGTCCCTATTCACACCCGCCATCGGACCTATGACCCAGGCTGAGTAGTCGCCAACAAACGCGAACGGGCCTCACCCCTGAGTCTGAGTCTACCCTGCTCTGCACAAGGTCTGTATTGAAGAAAGGGGGGAGAACTGGTGGTAGTGGTGAGGCTTGCGGAAGGTCTGCATGCGATGGTTTCTGTGGTCCAAGGGTGTAGTCGTTCACCGTGGTGCTGGCCACGAGGTCTGAGCAAAACGCATGCATCCACCTGGCCAGCCTCTTGGGCCTACCCCGTGCCTCCAGTCTTTGCAGCAGCCTGTCCTTGAACACATTATTGCAGGCACTCTCGATGTTAACGCTGACCAGGCTGACCACTATACGGATCCGCCATGCTTTGTAGACCTGTTCCTGGAAGAGCAGCAGTGTCTGCTCTGCCGACCGCCGCTTTCTTGCTCCAAAGTGGTTGATGGGCAGTGTACGAGATACAGTCTGCCACCACTGTCCCGAGAACCTTGCCTGGTGTTGACAGCAGAGAGATCGGCTTCCACTATTTGACTCTCTTGTAGCCGTCTTTCCTTGGCTTTTCCCTGGCTTCTTGAGCGGGATGGTCGTGGCGGACCTCCGCTGGTGTGGTGGTTGTCCTTCACCACCGGTCACGGCTGCTTCCAGACCATAGCCGGCAACCCGTCTTGTCCGGGGCTTTCCACGCATTGGTTTCCGTGACCTTCTCCTCGACCCCCCCCCATCATCATGCTTGGCGTGGCTGCTTCCTGCACCATGGTCGTCCTCTATGCTGGCCGGTAGTGGGGACAAGATGCTGAGGAGCTCTTCTGAACTCGGTTCGGATCGCCCGGTGGATACCACATTGGACCATCTCCGCTGGCTCGGCTGGTGCAAGCATCGGATCAACTGTGCTCTCCCTCTCTGGCCTGGCCCTTCCCCCGATAGGAGACTGGTCGGGCCATGAGGTTAATGATCAGGCTCGCCTCGCCTTGCCCCCTGATCTGACCGTGGCCCGTCGCCTCTCCACGGCTGGTCATGGGGGTTGGGCACCCGCTCGGTCTCTGGGTTGCTGCGCATCCAAAGTATGCACCGGATCGGCCACTGCGTCTCGCGATCCATTGATGGCTCGGCGTCGTCATCGGCATCCTGTCGATGTTCAGCGCTCACGGCTCTGCTGCCGCCAGTACTACGTAGTCCTGCAAGTAAGTCCCCATCGTCCATCATGCCCAGCTGCACCACATCCCTCTTCCGCACGTTGAGCTATAGGATGTGGAGGTCTGTGACCATCAGGAAAGCACCTGGGCTCGACCGTCCGGCAGTGTCGGTGTCGATGGCCCGTCTCCATACACTTGCCGCATCGCTGCGCCTTGCTGTATGCGAAAGCTTCATGGCCAATCTCCCAACAGCTAGGGCAATGAGCTGGGCCTTGGTGCCGCTCAAAGATGACGTTGGTCTTGGCCTTGCGCATATGCTCATGGCCCCTTGCAGCCTGTTCGCGCATAGCCTTTAACTGCTCATTCATCTGCTCTCATATTGCCTTCAGCTGTCTGGTGGCCCGTCGCGCCTTCCGTCATCTGCGATTCTCTGGTCCCGTCGAGCAATCCAGTCTCGCCTACAGTTTCACCATCCCGCAGTTGCTGAGGCCCCTTCCTCCTCACAGCATCATTCCTCTTCTCAATAGTCTGCAACCTTTCCTGTAGTTTTGCAGTCGGGTTCACGAGTCTCGAGGACTGACACGCCACGGTGATCGAATCTCCACCTCGTTGTCCATTTCGCGATGTAGCGCTCACGGTCGAGCCGACTCTTGTCAAGCTCCGGAGACCTTCGCTTACTGGTGGAGGCAAGGATCACGGTCACCGTGAACTTGTTCACGATGAGAGTGAACGGCCACAACTAGCTCCAGGCAACCGCCTGCTGCCTATGAAAGAGCAGACTGAACACGGGTATAAGAGACCGACTTTCGTCACTCCTTTAGAGAACAAATAAACACGCTCTTTTGAGGAAGTGGTTTTATTGGGGTTGCCTCACGTGATGATCACACTGCACAATAGACTTCCCGGCTCGGAAGGTTCACTGGGGGGTTTTCTTCCCTCCTGCAACTGCCTCACGGAGAGTCAATTGCTCGCCTCGGCAGGTGTCTCGTCATCTCTCACGCAGTCAAGACTCGACTTTCACCCGCCCCACCTTCCCTCTCTATATAGCACTACTACAATATACAGACACTTGCCTCCCTACGAGGGAGCGCGGACGGGCCCTCTCTGACGCTGCGGTCTAACACGCTTACGCATAAGACCGCAGTGACAGGTGACCCGTTGCGGCCAAACTACACACACTCTGTCCCTCTTGACTGCGTGAGGTCACCAATAAAAGGTTGTTTGTTCATTCTTTTCTCAATCAAAGGACCTGTTAGATCCTTATATCTTTGAGTCGCCGCTCTAGGACTCAACTCCTAGGAGTCCTGGATGAAAGTCCTATACGTAACGTGATCCTTTTCAACATGTGTAGATCTCGATCGGGTCTTTTAATCGGAAAGCTCTTTCTAGGGCAGTGAAAAAGGAACCACATTGAGTATCGTTGTCTTGGAGGAGTATTAGTTGGCTAGCCTCTGATGATCACTGCATTGGAGAGAAAGCAATGGAATGAAAATAATGAAGTGAAAGAGAGGAGTCACCCTGTGCAACGTGCCTGAGTACTGGTACCTACGGGTGCTGACTATGGTCTTGAGCTGGGACTTGAGATTTCGCTAAGACATTCACGACCATCCCAACCCTGGCCCTACTAACACAATGGATATGGGCAATTTTCGCTGAGCAATGTGGTGTAGATATTTTGAAAGCTTTGGTCTAGTTGGCATTGAATCTGAGTGGGAAGAAGCCGTCGGGCATTGGTTCAAGATGCCAAATCTTTGGTCCTGTTCCATCAAAAGCGTCTGCCCATTCTTGTCTCAGCTCTTGAGGGAGCCTCCAACCAAGGTCATCGTCCCGAAGCCTCATTCGGACCAGATGTCGCCGTTCCTGTGGTGTTTCGCCGTTGACAAATCCTTCGCGTCGATGCAGGATGGTGAGGTTATTGACAAAGTGTATGTCACCGGCCTGAGTGTTGATCTCGAGGCATGCCGCCCTAGCAATACTGTCTATAGCATCCAGGGCTTCGATCTGACGCAGACTAAGGCGTGGTAGGCTTGAGGGGCGTGGGTGAACAGCATTTCCAATCAATGCCACCCTACTAAAGTTGATCATCACATTTCCCTCGACTTGGAACAACACGGGCCTGTGGCGGAGATTGGGCCTGTTGCAGCCATATAGTTAATTAGTTTTGTTACTTTTTCTTGCGACAAGGGATCACATACATGGCAAATGGCCAATCACATCGAGCAAGTGTGTCAATCAAATCGGGGCGGCTCTCAGCCAAGACATTGTAGATGGTGTACGCGGATGCAATAATGCATTTGCCTCCCACCGCAGCAGCACTTCGCGTGAACCAACTGATAATATCACCGGCTTCTTCGTTATGGAAAGTCTAAGACACAGATCAGCAGGGGTTCCTGTTAGCTGGCAGCGTAAGGAGCAAACCAACTCACAATGGACGTCGTGGAATGACGATGATGCCCAGCCTTGAGCTTGGATGAGTTATCGGCAACAATATGAACTTGGCTGGCGCGTCAGCTCCATGTTCGCGCAAGGACGGCCCAAAGAATGGAAATGCCAACCTAGCATGTTGCCTTTTCGATCCTGCCGACCATGACGATTGGCAATGTATGACTGAATACCCAGATAGAGAAGTGCCAGGTCTTCTGTTGAGTACTTTTGTGGGTTCAACCCACGGATGAGGCCAAAGCCCTTGCCACGGTGAACGTCTCGGCAAATCTTGTTCAATTGTAGACCTAGGTTGGGAAGAGGGAAGTTGTCACGAGAAATGAAATCCCCGTCAAGGCCTAAAGCTAGTTAGTTACGCTAAAGTTAGTCAAAATGCCCGATAATCAAGAAACTGGTGCCCCTTAAATTCCACAGTCTTAAGAGTTATGCAGTCACAAGGCCAACCTTTAAAATACCACAGAGCATTCTCGGTTTCCTGTAGGTCAGAATTGCTTAGCGTGTAGACATAGTCTGAAGGCTGCGTGAATTGAGCGCCAGTCCAAGCCATGGGCCCGTCGAGTGCCTCTGGAAAGCCTTCTGGAAGCCCTGCGAGCGCATCTGCAAAGTGAGCCATGTAGTCAGTAGCTGCAAAGGCTGCTGAGACGGCCAGGGACGGACCGATTTTGAGCCCAGGTTTCAAGGAAGCCATATCTTCAAATAAGGGGACAAGGACAAGGGAATATAGAACAAGATAGACCGCAAATGGTTATACGACTTGCGTCAATCAACCGATTATGGCGGAGACCGTGAGTAGGCAAGCAAAGGGTAACGTGGAAAGAAGATGGTGGGAAATGACAGCAATATAGGCTTTGAAAGAGCAAGGGCAAATACAGATGCTGGCGGATCAGGACTTGTTTTAAGCGAGGGGTGGAAGGGAGAACAGAGGCCAGGAGGGTGCGGGAACTCATGGCCTAGACTATGGCAGGAGAAGTGGCAAGCATAATGCCAATAACGACACTGCACGGTAGGTCGGAAATACACCAAAACTAACGTGGTTCTTCAAGTCTCTTGTGACTGTGAAAGAAACCAGACGAAACTCCTCGTACGGGAAAGGCAACATAGGTAGCAAGCCGGCAAGAATAAGGGAAAT
>JABCKC010000865.1:0-17004 GCA_013186395.1 Fusarium papillatum | reverse complement strand
CCTCATGGCCTTTTTTTTTTTTTTGCCACCCCCAGTCTCCCGCTTGCAGCCAACCCAGGTGACTGACTCCCCTCCCCTAGTCTAGCTGTGGAAACTTGGCGCGACTACAAGAACACCCACGCACGGCTGGCAATGCGAGAACGGGGGCGCCGGCAAACTTGATGATCTGGATAAACCAAGGAGAAGTAAAAACTCAATCTGCTTTTTTGCCCCTGTTACGCGCGTGGCCCCCTCCCCCTTTGACTGATGCGTGGTATTCCCTTCGGGCGGGCTTCGTTTGAGGAAGGACCCTGGGAAACGAACGAACGAACGAACGAATGGCACCCTGAGACATGACGTTATGGTATTGCAGAAATCGTACGACGGGAGTGCCGCCCGTTGTGAACCCTTGTCTAGACGGTGACGATCAGAGAGAGCCCGAGTCCAACGGCGGCAGCATCACGTCGCATACGTAGTAGTAGTAGGCGAGATGGACTTTTGAGTCTAGTTTAGTATGTTTCTGATCTTGTCGTTGTCTTGGCTCGACTTCTTGTAGTTATCATCGCTTGATCGTATTGTATTGAATAGGGTAACAGAGAGGTCCATCAGACGGGCATCCCGCCTTATCACCCTTATACCTAAAGAAGGAATTGTGTCGAGGCTCGCCAAATAGCAAATCTAGTTAATCTCCAGTCCCGTGATGGTTGAACAACAGTCTCTCCGGGAGGTCCATGTTGAAAGTCAACTCTTTCATGCCAATGCTCTTCCCTTTCCTAGCAACAACATCCAACCATAGCCAACTCTAGCCTTGATTCTGTTTTGCTCAAGGTCCAGCGCCGTTGACTGTCAACTCCTCCAGCCGCTCCTTAAGCAAATGATCAGGCTTGAGGGAGCCATTCGTTTCCGCCTCGCCGTTGACCGATGACTCTGACGGAGTCTCTCCACTTGTGAGACCCTTTCTGATGGCGAGGACGCTGTCGACAATGACGGCATCAATGCCCTGCTTGACTTGGCGCTACGGAGTGTTGGCTACTTTTGCGTCTCACAAACAAGGAGGGGGCCACTTACCTGGACCATCAGAGGGTCGTTGTTCAATGTGCCGTAGCTGAAGCACACAATTCCGTTCTCCTTCACAACTTTGACTAGGCGAGGGCTGTTGATAAAGGGCTCGGCAGCGGAAACGATGCCGAGCAAGTTCCAGCGGCTCGCAAAGCGGATGGCCTCTTGGAGGGACGAGGCACGAACGTCGCAAACTTCGCAGCAGCCCGCATCTGTGAGGAAGAGGATGGGAATGGATGGTTGCTTGTAGCTCAAGCAAAGACAAATGTCGGGGTTGAAAGAGCTGAAGATGATGTGTCGTTCACCAGCCAGGTCATAGACCTTGGAAAGAACCGTGTCACAGAACGAGTTGAGTTCCACGGCATAAGTGTCCATCTCGTGTTCCTCGCTCTCGTGCAACATGGGGTACTTCATCTCTATGTTGAACCCAATGTTTTCTGGCAGCTTGCGGAAGAGGTCCTCCAGGGTTGCAAAGGGGGCTTGGATAAAGTTGCCCCTGGAGTTGGCCTTGAAACCCTTAGACTTGAAGTCACGGGTATGCTTCATGCGCTCGTCCATATCCTGTAGCCCACTGCCGGCGAAACCCATCGACTGCGAGCGCGTCGGCGCAAGACTATTGCTGCGCGCTCGGAAGCCACCAGGTTCGCCCTGGGCCACAGGCTTCGTTGAAGAAGTGTGACGAGGTCCCCGACGAGTGTCAGGGTTGATGTGCAGAAACTGCTCCAGGGTCAACGTATGAACAGGAGCGTCGATGCCTGTCTCGCTGACGAGGAAATCGTGGTAGATGACGGGGACGTGGTCTTTGGTCAGTTGGACGTCAAACTCGACGTACTGAGCGCCAAGGTTGGCCGCAGCGATAAAGGACGGCAGCGTATTCTCGCCAAGTTGAAGGGACTTGTTGGATGTGAGGTTCTTGCCCAGTCCTCGATGGCCGATAATCATTGTTGATGACATCTTCTTCCAGTAGGTCTGTCTTGAGGTAACCTCCATATTGGGGTGATGGAATGGGGTAATGACCAGGAAGTTGAAGTTGACAGTTCCGATAACATCCAAACTACTGGACATGATAGGAACGCAAACATCACCCTGAAGATTCATTCGTCGAGATCCCAAGGTCGGCTTCACAGAAGACAAGAGAGCTACGGCTCGCCCAACCTTGTTCTGGTTGTTGCCAGAGTAAGTGGGAACAATGTCGAAGAGAAGCTTCACCTTGGTGGCGTCTTTTGTCATGAAAACAATAGGCTCCGTGGCGATATTGTCGTGCACCGGCAGATCGATGATCGTCGGTTCACCCTGGGCCCCGGTAGCAGCCACGACGATTGACAAGGCAGTATCGAGCTGGGTATTATGAGCTTCAGTGAGCGGGATACGATCCAAGTTCACTGGCTCAACGTTCTTCCGCATGTCCATAGACCCCAAGCTCACTAGAACAAGGCTCTCATCCGTCAGGTAACGGTGACCAAAACTCTTGACAGCCTCAGGGGACCTCGACGCGTTTGAGGCCCCATTGGAGCGTCGCTCATCGATAGACGACATCTCTGAGGGAGTTGGTTGCAGTGTTTCGACAGGTCGAGATGGAGGCTCGTCCTCGGGGTCAACTGCAAGGAGTCTTGCGATCTCCATGTGACCTCTCAAGGCAGCGTGCTCCCTGGCGGTCCAGCCGGAGGAGTCTATCCGTGTAGTATCGGCACCAGCCTCGACAAGGAGCTCAGCTACGTTGAGCTTGCCATCCACGGCCGCAACATGGAGGGGAGTCCATGCATACGTGTTCTCCGTGGCTTCAAGGTCTCCCTTTTGGAACTCGGTGCCCTTGATAATGATTTGAGCACACTCGGCATGGCCAAATCGGGCTGCAACGTGAAGAGCAGTCTCATTAGTCTTGTCTCTCCAGTTGAGGTCAACGCCAGCATCAACTAGCATCTGCACGATAGTGCTGTAGTTGGATTTCGTGGCGAGGGCCAAGACAGCTCCTGATTTGGAGATGGACTTGCGAATCTCCGCCTTTGACTCGCTGCTCCCCTGCCAGTTTTCACCCTGCAGGAGAGCTTGAGTTGTCAAAGGGTGACCTCCAACAACACTGAGGTGAAGCGGAGCACAACCATCATGATCCTGCCACTCAGGAGTGTCAATGCCATCCTTGACATTGAACTGATTCCACTCCTGCATCTTGGCCATGATGATTTGGCAGACAACCACAAACCCGAATTGGGCTGCGTAGTGAAGCGGCATCCGCCCGAAGGAGTCACGGCTCTTAAGCGCAACTCGCTGTTCTGGGCGGAGCTGATCGAGGAGATAAATGAAGAGCTGCACAACTTCATCGTCCTTTCCAAGAAGCTGGATTTCATTTGTGTTGAGCGCCTTGGCACCGGGTGTAGAAAATCCAGCCTGAATATGCTTGTTGCTGAACTGAGAGCCTGCAGGCACAGGGTAGGACTTTGATTCCTCGTCTCCAGGTTTCGACTTGGTGCGGCCAATGTGAATGACAAGGCGATGAATGCAGTTGCGTCCATTGATGTCGTCTGGCTCATCGAGGCTCTTGAGGTTCGAGAGCAGGAAGGCGATAGATGCCTTCGCCCGTGCAGAGATGGATCGCTGAAGGAGGTTCAAAAGGAGTGGCTTGGAGCCATCCTCGGAGCTGATGTTGCTCTCCTTGAGGCCAGCCTCGAGTGCTGCAACATCATCGTTCCGAACCGCCTGATCAAGCACGTCAAGCTGCGCCTGCGGTAGGTTTAGCAGTCCTTTCGTTGATGCGCGACCAAGAGAGCGAGTTGAGTGATCAGACATGGCATCGTCAAAAGTCTGGGCTTCAGCCAAAACAGACATCCACTTGTTGATTTCAGTCAAGAGCCTTGCCGTATTTGCCTCCTTGGCAAAAGGCTTTGGATCAACCTTGGTTGAAATGTAAGGGTGCTGTGTTACAAGGTCCGGAACCTTCTTGTCAAGCTTCTTCGTGATCTTGACAAAGCCTCTGCGGTTAATCTCACCAAACCACTGCAAGTTTCGCAGCTGGCTTCTCAGCTCGAGGAGAGCGCCCATAACTTCCTCAACTTCATCTTGGTCGAGAGCAGAGACGACATCGGGGGTGCGGCCATAGCGGTTGTAGAGGAGGTTCAGGCGGCGGCAGGATTCAGCGAGTTTCTTGTTGTAGAAAAAGTCGACATCTTCGAGGTTTCGGTCAAGGGCGAAAAAGAATTCTGCATGGGGAGTTAGGGGAGAGGCTCAGGGAGCGACACAAAGAGAGTCGTCAAAGCCGCCCACCTGCAGGGTCCACCTTTTCTCCATTCCTGGCCTTTTCTGCTGCAGCCTTTACCAATTTCTTGAGTCCCTTGTAGTTGATGTACGAGGACGCCCATTCGGGGACCTGATTGCGCGGTAGGCTGTGTGAGTGGTGAGTGAGCTGAGCTGAGCTGAGAAGTGGCGCTGATTCGCTGGCTGATGTGAGGACTCACTTTCTGCCAAACTTCATGCTGCAAAAGGTTGATTGGGGTTACTCTTTCGCGTCGAGACTCAAACCTGCGCCAGAGAGTGAGAGAGAGAAGAAATTGAAAGGTTTTGCGATCGGAAGCAATGAGTCGCGCGTCAGTTTGGAAGGCGAAGGCCGTTGTGATAAGAGTTCCGGCGATTCGCCCCCAGGGTAGTCCGGCTGGGACAATGGAAGTTCCCAGACGAAGCTCGTGCTTCAAAACAGCTCGCCAATGGACAAATGTCTTTGTAATGCTGAACCGAACCGTCGCAGTGCCGCGCAGTGCAATGATGTCAAGCCAACGCCCGGTAGTGATCAGGAATATCCGGTGGCTTCGATAAGAGAGGATAGAGCTTGTGACGTATAATCCATCGGCGTACAGCAGCAACAACAGTCTTTCGCCCTCGTTCTCGCGACACAGCTCGAGAGGGACGAAGTGAGATGAGATGCAGGAGGAAAGAGGAGGAAGACAAGCCCGGGATCAAGACAGATTTTGTTAAGCCGACATTACCTTGGAGAAAACAAATTCGTGGGTTGGATTGGATTGGATTGTGAAAATGGGAACGATTCCACTTGTTTGGATGAACTCCATGTGGGGGAAGCACTGGCTGGACTCCATCTTCCAGGGCCCAGGGCTCACCTCACGGTGGTACCTTCCCACTGAGTTGCGCTGGAGCAGGGACAAACTCTGGAAGGTGCGAGGGGTGTGCCCCTAGCTCCGCTGGAGTCGAGCCCGCCAATCCAATTGGCCCCGTGGACCCTCCATGCCTCGTGACTGGTAGACCGCGAGTCGAGGAGCATCCACTCGACTCCTGGCCCAGGGCGCATCGTGACCCTTGGAGGGTCCATATCTTGAGCCGAGAACCTGTCAGAAAGGGAGGTTGGGATTTGCGATACAGTGCTAGCTGACGAGAAAACTTACTATAGAAACCACGCCCCTTGAGACCGCAGACCGCCATGTCCAGAGAGCCCTTTGTCGTGTCAAATCCACTGTGCCGTACCACGATTGCTCACGACCCTGGACGCTGGTGGCGGCGAGGGCGGCGCCTCCGTCTGCGGGGGACCATCTAGGTAATCAAAGGATCTGCTCGTGGTAGGCACAGGTGCCGAGGTAATCAATCTGAAGGTTTCGCAATGTAGTGCAAGTTGAGCTGGTTGGGTAGATGTTGATACAAGAAAAGTCAGTCATTCATATGTAGGTATGCTGGGTAACGTCTACCCGGCCACGTGTAGCTAAGTTTACATCCAATGCGGCTCAAATGCCATATCAACCTCCCTCAACAATGCAATGTACAACACGAGAGGGGTCGCCCATCTCCGTCTTTTCTCCGCTCAAATCAATCCTGCCCACTGCCCCTGCTCTAGATATGCCGGTCGCTGATCCGGTACTGGCCATGTGATCAGCCTCCTTGGTCTCGCCCTCATCTGCACTGGCCTAAACTGTCCAGTCGTTCTGATTGTCCGCCCAGCCGACATTGCTATCGGTTCTGGAAGAACGATAGCTGCCCTCTCTTCACGAAGCTGTGCCCTGGCCTCTCCTTTACGTTGCTTCTTTTCCTTCTTGGGTCGCCTTTTATCCCCGCTCACCAAACCCTCGCACATTATCAGCGCCTCCAGCACACGGCTCGAGATCGGCATTTGTGACAAAATATCAATCAGCTCCTGATTAAGCTCCAAAGTCTGCTTGACTGCCGTGTTTCCAATGTGCAGGGCCATTGACTCGCGGAACTGGGGTCTGAAGTCTGGATAGAGGAGTTTACTCTCAATAGAGCGCGTTGTGTTTGTCACAAAAGCCTGTTCCTTCCAGATAGCCTCGATCTGTAGCAGCCGGCTCTCTGAAGAGTGGACGAGCTGAGTTGTTGAGCCCATGAGCTGGAGTTGTGAAGTAGAGTCGACCTTCGCTAGAGCGTCCAGAAACCGGTGGAATCCTTGAGTTGAGATAGATAGATTATCCAGAGTCGATTCGGGCACTTGGTCACCAGAGATTCTCAGACCAACAAGGTCAAGGAGGACATGTAGCCGGCTGATGAGATAAGTAGTGCTCTCGTTACGATCCATCAACATGGATTGCCATGTGTTTGGGCAATTCGTGAAGCCCTGAATCAGACGCACAGCCGCCTTCCAGTCAAGAGCGAGGATGCACTCGTCGAACAACTGCTTGATCGTGTTCGTGCCAAGCATGACGTTGGCCTTCATGCATGACACGAAGAAGAGTGCAGCCTGGTCAAATAACTTGAAATGAAGAAGACCACTAATCACTGCCTCGATCAGAGGCTTGTCGAGAGGTGCGCGCTCCCAGATCCAATCGCCTGAGCGAGTAGATGTTCTGTCCTTCATTGTTTGTGCCTTGATTGAGGTCAAGTCATCGACATGTCTTCGCCTCAGCTTGGCTCCCGTTTCCGGATCGAGGCCAGTAATGCAAGCAAGAGCGCGAAGGAACCTTCCGTGGTTCTGCGAGTTCTTGTAGTGGTTCAAGATTGCCACGAAAGTAGATGGCGTTGGCATGATGCGTCGGTAATAGAAGAATGAGTTGACGAAGGCCTCGGAAATGTACTTGTGCCCATGTTTGTCAAAGGCAACAATCAAGGTGTTGTATGTGTGCATATCAGGCGGGTACGCCGATACAAGCAGATTATAGCACACCCTGCCGACCTTTTCCTTTAGCGTTAGCCTCGGGGACTCGACCACTTGTCTGAGCCGTCGGTTCAATTTGATTCGGTTTTTCCTAGCCCCGGTAGGGTCGATCGAGTCAAAGGTATACGAAACACCCTCGTACGCCATTTGGCGAGCCTCTTGGAAGCTAGGACTAGGGGATTTCGACTTGTCGTGAGCAGCGGCGCGGTCGAGAAGTTGTGTGACAAGCTGGACAATTGTCCGAGAGTCGTTGTGAAGTTGTCTCTGGGTTAACGCGGTTCGCTGAGGGAGAGATTGATCAATCTCCTCGTCCTTTACAGCTTGCTCAAGGCTCTCGTAGTCTGTCTGCCTCAGTGCAAGCATTGTTGCTTCATCTGGGCATTTGTAATGGTCGGTTTGCAGGCGGTTCAAAAAATCGGAAACACGTATGGTAACAGGTTTATCGATCTCCTTCATATACGGCCGGTCCGTGTAGATATCCTTGAGAGCTTTCCATAGAACATCCATCTGACTGAGGCTTGCTTCTTCGTTTTCGGCTGCAAGGTTGGCTGTGATTCGCTTCGTCTCGAGGGTTCGGAGCTTCTGAAGTTCGGCCAATTCCTGCCGAGTTTCCTCCAATTGACGATCCAACTCTTGCTTGCGGTCCTCCTTCTTCACGGCATCGACGATAGCCGCAGTCGCAAACATGGAACTGTAGCATGCTGTAAAGATATCGGCAAAGGTGACTTTGGGTGGTCGAGAAGCAGTCGTCACCCGTCGGCCGAGGGCGCTGATGGCGGTTTCGCAGACCCGGCATCCGCAGCGATGAGCCTGACCGGCTCTCGACCACAGAGTCTGCATGATGGAAGGGCGGTTTCCGGTCAAGACATCGCTTGACGGCGAGTGAGTCGTGGGCTGACGGCAATCGTTCAATTGAGGTGTTTCGTGGATCCGGAAGCAAGAAATTGGCCAGTCACGGATGGTTCGATTATCCAAGTCACGTGATGGTCACTCGACGGCCTTTCCGCTGCTATTCGCACACCCCACCACCCCACCTTCGTCACTTGGAACCTGACGCAGCTGGATTTTGTTCTCTGTGCTCATCACACTCTACGATATTCCATCTTTCTGCTTAGTTCATTTCTGTGTTTTGTTGTCACTGATCTGCTCATACTTATTCCAACATGTTCGCTCTCTATCTCACTGCCGAGTTGCAAGGGTACGCTAGAAAAGCTTGTGGACGCAACCCAACTGAGCTTCGCTGATGTGAGGGGCAATGACAGGGTTACCAACTTGCGCCCTGACGATACTCAAGATAACCCTTTCTGGTACATGTTCAAGGTCCAGTGTACATCTTGTCGCGAGGTCCACGCAAACCATGTTGGTGTGAACCGATTTGTATGTCTTGACTCGTCTTAGCTTCTTGGGTCGTTGCTCATCATCTCTAGGAAACCAATGAGATGAGTGGAAGCAGAGGAGAGGCCAACTTTGTCTGGAAGTGCAAAAACTGCAAGGTAATTGCTTGTATATGCTAATATTTCCCCTTACCTAACATGATTCTAGCGAGAGTCGTCGGCATCCATCAAGGCTGCACCAGCTCCTTACGAACAGGGTGAGCCGGCAAAGGCTCAGAAGATCATCGAGTTTGATTGCCGAGGACTCGAATTCACCGAATTCAAGGCCGAGGTGAGTAATTATTTAACCATCTTATATGATGATGTTAACTCACACGGCTCATAGGGCGAGTGGCTGGCAGATGGTGCCGAAACCAACACCAAGTTCAACGACATTGACTTGGCGGATGGTGAGTGGTTCGACTACGACGAAAAGGCGAATGAAGAGGTCAGCATCAACGAGATCAAGTGGGAAATTCGCCGTGCCTAAAATCCCTTGTTGCTTCGAGTTGAGTTGAGTTGGCGTGGGTGTTTTTGGGTGAGGTTGTGGTTTGGGGTTGAGCAAGCTGGCGAAGACGTAGTTGGGGACGGAGTTTGAACATGGTCAGAAGATTAAATGGAGCTGAATTTATGGCTCTAAAAATGAATCCCAATTCTATGACAAGACAGACTCGAGAGTCTTATAAGTGCAAAGTCGGTTTAGTACCATGTTCCTTGTCAAAGATGAAGGTCGTGGTTGTGTGCGAGGGACGAAGAGCCAATGGGGCAGGGTTATCTCAGCAGACCCACATTCCAAATCGGATCGTCTTCACGTCAAAGCGTGTGTGTCCGTAAAGGTTCTGCTGAAGCAAACGACAACTTCAAGCTTCAACTGCAACATTCAAAGTCATCTTCCTCAGAGAAAATTGGCTATATTCACACCCCAGAAACAATGGCTCTCTCCGAGCTTCCAGGAACGGTCGACTTTCTCACCGATGCAGCACATCTCCTTCGCATGACAGCTCCAGAAACCTCAGCGCACCTCATGAGCGTTCGCGGTCAGCTCCTCTTCCAGCAAGGGATCCCGCCATCCGACGTGCAACGCCAACATGTATGTGGCAGATGTGGCCTCATCATGATCCCAGGTCAGGGAGCCACTCTAAAGGTTGACGCGCGACAAGCCATCCGAAGAAAGGCCAAGGGCGTAAAGTCAACCAAGCCCGCCCCTGAGGTCCCTGAGCCTTCAGGCCCTTGCAAGGTTTTTCACTGCAATAGCTGTCAACAGGACACAAAGATATCGCTTCCAGCTCCGGGACCTGCTACACGACGCAAGGCTGCGATCCAATCCAAGGTCAAGAAGCCTATTGCTCCTGAGCCAATCAAGCCAACTGCAAATGCTAGCAGCAAGAAGAGGGCTAAGAATCGAAAGGCCGGTCTACAGGCTTTGTTATCAGGGCAAAAGCAACAAGCAACCAACCCGCTCAGTCTCTCTCATTTCATGAAGTGATCATGGATCATGTTGTCTATCAGTCGCCACGGATGAATCTAGGCCCGCCTCGATCAGTCAGGCCGCGACGCAGAGCATCCCGAAGATTCTAGCGCCGCCTGCGCCTGCGCCTGCACCCACCAAAACTCTGCTCCTGCCCGCGCTACAGCCCCATGACATAACCACCGCCCACCCGCTGTGGCTTGGGCCTTGGGCTTTTCAGTTGCCCCTCCAAAAATTTCATGAACCCCTCCATCGGATCAGGACCCAACACGCTTTTGCAAAAGAAAGAGTCACGATTCGAGCACAAGAAAAATGACGACCGACGACGTGAACAAGCAAACCCCTCAGGAGTTCTTTGAGACCATCGGTAACAAGGTTAAGAACCTTGCGCCTACTACCGATGGTGAACAAAATGACGACGACGATCAGCGGGCTGTTGAAGAAATCGAGTCGCTGTGCATGAACTGCGGCAAGAATGTGAGTCGAAATCCTTGTCTCTCGAGTCTTGCGCAAAGATCAAACACTAACACATTCTTCTAGGGCGTCACTCGAATGCTCCTTACCGCGATCCCCTACTTCCGCGAAATTGTCATCATGTCCTTTTCCTGCGAACACTGCAACCTTCAGAACAACGAGATCCAGGCTGCTGGAACTGTCCAACCCAAGGGCACACACTACGAACTGCGCTTGACTACCCTCGCCGACTTTGCGCGACAGGTCGTCAAGTCTGATACTGCTACCGTCAAGTTTATCGAGCTGGATCTCGAGATTCCTGCTGGTCGCGGCCAGCTGACAAATGTCGAGGGTCTCTTGACGACTGTCATTGATGATCTCGAGTTGGGACAAGAGGCGCGAAAGGAGCAGGCTCCTGAGGTGCACATCAAGGTCGCCGAGATCATCGCCAAGGGCCGTGCCATGCTACTTGGCGACTCGTTCCCCTTCCGTGTCTGGGTTGATGACCCTGCTGGAAACTCCTTCATTGCTCCCGACCTGAAGGACGGCGTGGGCAAGTGGGAGAAGCATGAGTATGCCCGAACTCCCGAGCAGAATGCTGAATTGGGTCTCTCCGGCTCCGACCCCAGCGCCGGCCAAGAGCAACAAAACCCTGGCTTGACTGCCGATGGCGAAATTATCCCCAACGAGGTCTACAGCTTCCCTGCCACATGCCCCGGCTGCATGCACCCTTGCACTACACACATGAAGATGGTTGATATCCCCCACTTTAAGCAAGTGGTTCTCATGTCGACAGTGTGCGATGATTGTGGTTACCGATCCAACGATGTCAAGACTGGTGGTGAGATCCCTGAGCTGGGTGAGAAGATCATTCTCGATGTCAAGGATAGTGCCGATCTTGGCCGTGACATTCTCAAGAGTGAGACCTGTGCGCTTGAGTGCCCCGAGCTCAAGCTCCAGGTCAACCCCGGTACCCTTGGTGGTCGCTTCACCACCGTTGAGGGTCTCCTTACCCAGGTCCGCAACGACCTCCACTCCCAGATCTTTGAGGCCGACGGCTCTGGTGAGGGCGGCGACTCCCTCGCTGCCAATGAGAAGAGCCAGTGGGATGAGTTCTTTGAGGGCCTCGATACCGCGATCCGGGGCGAGAAGCCTTTCACCATCATCCTCACTGATCCCTTTGCCAGCAGCTACGTCCAACCCCTGGTGGACCCGCCAAAGCCTGATCCCAGCATCCACCGTGAGAACTATACCCGCACAGACGAGGAGGAGGAGGAACTTGGTCTCAAGGACATGAAGCTAGAGAACTATGGTGAGAAGGAGGAGGAGAAGGAGGGTGAGAAGAAGGAAGAGGAAGCAAAGAAGGAGACGGAGCAAAGGTAGCAGTGGGAAAGAGGTTCCCAATTTAGAAATTTCAGAGTATAGACGACGCAATGAGTAAAAGTTTAACGAGTTAATCCGCTGATACCGACTTGACTTTATGTGACCCTAACGGGTGCCCAAGCAAAACTGCCGAACGCAGCCAGGCAGAAGGAATCACGGCAAAGGTAGGATAGATTCACATAACTTGGTATAATAACTTATGCCTGTGCTCGTTGCGTGATGCATATTCCTTCGCGCTTGACTTGATTGCCTCAGGAGAGCAAGGTGGCTTGCAAAAGTCACTTGGCTGAACCCTAACCTGCCATCCTATCTGTTTTTCTCGGCAATTGGAAAGAACCTCTATAACTTGAAAAAGAGATGTTTCGAGGGTGTTTCTCTACTACTACAAGCAGGTCCCAAATGCCATCAACTCGAACCAACAGGTATCGACACATATTTATCATGAGAGCTAGAGTTGCGCTGGTTGGAAGACTTGATTCCACCTCACAACTTTTTATGTTACTCTCAAGTTTGGTTTATTAGAGCTATCTAAGAAAATAGTTGAAGCCAGGATAACCGATGAACAAGATCGAGGTTCATCTCCTAATCTCAGCTCGCCTGGGGATTATCAGGTCACACTAAGGAACCAAATGAATGCTTGAGAATGAAGAATTCTTTTGTTTATAGTTAATTGACCTTTAAGTATAAAATTTAAAGTTGGGGGAGTTTAAAAAAAGCTATCGGCCTAAGACTTGTGACGTATCTTGGTTGACGCTATTGAGACAACCAATACCTAACCAGTTTGATTAGAATGAAACAGCCCATACCGCAAAAGCAATACATGCTCAAAATTCAGTTGAGATTCATTCTCGAAGCCCTCTTACTGTCAGAAAAGGACTAAAGGTCCATTGGATTCCAAGCCTTTGACTCACAAGTCCGTGGGGGTTTATGCACTCTTAACGCAGCATCTAGTCAGGTCAAAGTTAAGAAAAGTTATCGATAGGGAGTAGAATTGAATTCAGTTCATTCGAAATAAACAACTGATAGCTATATACAGATGTGGAATCGGTTACCAATAGAATGTCTCAAACAACGGTGGCCTGCTTGTTCCTCATGAGTCCAAACATCTGAACAATCTCAACCCAGAAACCGACAGGAACCTCTTCAAACGAAGCCTCATAGGCATCAATCTGCGGCTTCTCCCACACGAGATCAGCCTCGGCAGCCTTGACAAACTTTGTCTTCTTAACAAACTTCCAGCCGAAAAAGGTAATAGGCGCAACCAACACCATGGTGTAGTACGTAAAGAAGCCGTCAACGGTAAAGTTGCCGGGAAGGAAGACGCTGTAGCCGTACACGCAGACGACGCAGGTTAGGAAGATGGCTGAGATGTAGGATCCGTAGGGTTGGAACCAGCCGCAGTAGGGGAGGGTCTTGCGGTCGAGGCCTTGAGCTTTGCAGGCGTTGTAGAAGAAGATGTAGGTGACTGAGATGACGATGTGGTCGATGATCTGGGCCGCGGTGATGATGTTTGTGAGCCAGGTTAGGACGACGACGGAATCGTTCGAGACGGCCAGGAAGGCTAGGAAGGGGAAAAGCATGACGATTCCTAGACAGTAGATGGGTAGACCGAAAGATGTGCACTTGAGAAGGAATCTAGGGGCTTGACCCTCAAGAGCCAAACCATAGAGACTTCGAGTTCCATAGTAGGTCAGGGCGTTCCCAGCAGAGAAGATGCTAGACACCAAGAGGGCGTTGGTGATGTGAGGCAAGACTCCAATGCCAAGGTTACCCATGGCAATGACATAAGGAGAGGCAGCTCCAGTTCCAGCACCATCACCAGTTCCGCTGACAATACCAACAAGAGTAGGATCATTATAAGGAAGAACAATACCGACGCAGAGAGCCGAGAGGATGAAGAAGATGCCGAATCGGACGTAGGTAGTCTTGAAGGCGTTCTTGAGATATCGACGAGGCAACTTGGCCTCTCCAGCAATCATGGACACATACTCGGGGCCAACAACGGTGAAAGCGGCGATCCAGAGAGAACCCAGAAAGCCTTCGAAGCGTCCGAGGTCACCGGTGGTGATGTACTCGGCGAAAGCCCCTGGATTCTGCCAATGTCTGAAACCGTATGCATCCTTGTCAGGATTTCCTCCTACCATTGTGATGAATGTGAAGAAGAAGAGGATGAAGAAGAGGAGGACTTTTCCGAGGGAGAGCCAGAATTCAGCTTCGCCGAACCATCTGACTGCGCCGACGTTGATGACGCTGTGATGAACAAGTTAGCACAAGATGACATAGGGGGAAAGAAGATAGTTAGCAGACTCACCCATAGAGCACGATACAAGCGGCTACGACAGCAGCAACAGGTATATCATCTCTCCAGAATTTCAAGACGACATTAAGAGCCGAGATTTCAAAGGGGACCAGAAGAGCTTCGTAGAGGAAAAAGTTCCAGCCAACCATGAAACCAAACGACTCATCAACCCAACGACCAGCCATACGGATAAAAGCACCAGAAACGGGCATGAATGTCGCCATCTCAGCCATAGAGTTGTTGACAAGACCCACCATGCAGGAATACAAGGTGTAAGCCAGCAGCAGACTCGCAGGACCGCCATGGGCTAGACCTGTGCCGATGGATACGAAGACGGCTGTGCCAATAGAACCTCCAATGGCGATGAGTTGGATCTGACGGTTACCGAGACGACGGTGTAGTTGGCTCGTGTATGTAACGCTTCCATTTAGGACGCTGCCGCCGCCGGTTGTTGTCTGTGGCTCGAGCTTTGTGTCGGCGATGCTCGACGCGTCGACGGGGGGTTTCTCGTCGTATGTATCCATGATGGAGAGACAGAGAAGTTTAAACAAGAGATGGAGAAAAGGGAGAGAAGAGGAGGAGAGGATGATCAAAAAAGAGGGAGAGAGGTGCAGATCAATCGGGGTACAGCTGGGTTTAAATGCTCCATGAACAAGACCATGAGCCAGTCTCTCTCTCTCTAATCAGTACCGGGGCAATGGACTAGACTGACTCGAAATCTCCTTCCCCCGCAGATCCAAGTCTTATCCACAAGGTGTGGTAGGTCTCCGCTTCCCCAGAGCCTGGGGTAAAAAGAAGGTTGCACCAAACGGAGTCAAGGCCTAGGCCCTGGTTCAATCCATGATCCCTCGCGGACTCTCCGTTTGGTTACTTTCTCCCTTATCCCCCCGCTTCGTTACTGTGAGGGCAGTGCACGCTCTTATCCCGCCTTCCCCGGATTAGATACGTTTACCGGATTCGCCTCCAACGGTTCCCCCCTAGGAAGAACAACGTCATGGTGGAGAGTTCTCTCTCATGCCTATCCATCATGAACCCAACAAACAAGGCCCCAGGAAATGATACGACTAGTCTGTAACAAGGAATTTTATCCCGTCTAGGATCAGGGTTTCTTTGTCTTTTTTTTTCGCCAAGTCTCGAACTTGGTCTGTGTATATCACGCATTTTCTTCTTGGTGTTGAGTCTGATGGTAAAGGCCCGACACTCATCCCAGTCCCCAAATTACTACCTGATTGTACAGAAAAAGGGCATTATTCACATGTTTATCATGGTAAATGAATGTATTGCAGAGTACCTTTTTCAAAAAAATCCACAGATAACGGTCTCAAACGGCGGGATTGGGGTATCGCCTCATCGCATCTGTAACACTACCCATTGGTTCGACATGGACTCACCGTGGCGCCACATTTGTTGATTTGAGGGGATACGGGAGGCAAAGACCTAACCGAGTTGGTTTCTCTCCGCCTTCTCCTTTGAGTTCTCCGATCCCTTTTCTCCAAACCCTCCACATGATTCATGAGCTGAACATGATAGTGACTCCCCCCCTTGTTCGCGTGGCGTGCTTTGGAGAAATGCAACTTCTCCAAGAACGTCGATCAAGGGTCTTTTTTATTCCCCATGACACTACAGTTGTTGTTTAAACACAACACGGCTTTCAGTGTCGAAACAATCAAGACTCCTGAGTGTATTTTGGACCGAATCAGGATACCAAAGTGGCAAACCACCTCGATAAGAAAGAGGAGAGAAATTCCCTCCCCCCCTTTTCCAGCTAGGGGACACCAATCCTTTTTGTCTCTCATCAAGTAAATTCCCTGTCTCATCATCATGAGCTGGTCCAACGGTTCCGACATACGAAGTTGAACTGCCCACTTCCTATTGGCTACTCGGTGACCACACCCGATCCCTGACGGTAAAGGAACAAAACAATTGGCTAGTTCCCGTCAAGGCTTCAAGGATAGGCTTCGGCTCGGCTAACCGCTTTAGAGGGAGTGTCGGATGAGAAGCCGACCCGGAATGTATCTTTATTCTCGGGAAGGGGCTTTGATCGGGAAGAAAGTTGA
The DNA here is from genome assembly GCA_013186395.1 of Fusarium papillatum. NCBI lineage: Eukaryota > Fungi > Ascomycota > Sordariomycetes > Hypocreales > Nectriaceae > Fusarium > Fusarium papillatum. The sequence goes on along the minus strand of JABCKC010000865.1, from coordinate 836 downwards.
AAAGGGTCACGGCTTCGGGTTTTTTGGATTCGATCCGAAGCTCCTTTAAGAAAGCTCGGTCGCCCATATTTTTTCGGGACTTCGGGTTTAAAGAGAAGGATGACTTACCCGTTGAGAGGATGACCATTCTCTCTCCTCCCCTTTCAGCCGCTTTTCCTCCCAAGGAAAGCTTTTGACAAGTCTTGCATATGTTGGTCGAGACGAGGTGCGATATTCGGAGGCTATAGATACTGACACACGATCGATGGGAGTGGTGGTATTGAGGAAGTGTTGCAAGAGAAACAGGTGGTAGACTTCGGTATTAATATTATGATTCTTTCTTCACTTCTGGCTTGGATAATGTTGTTCTTCTTACCTTGTAATGCAAGGGACGAGCCAAGATTTCTTACGAAAAGAGGACCGAGTCAAGGAATTATTGTGCTGGAGGCCGAGGCACAAGGTGGCTGCATAAAGGGGCACATGACAGGACAGGACACACCATTGATAAGCGCGGAGAACGGATCAACACTTGGTCAAAGACAGCAAGATATGAGCCATAGGCGAGCCAGATAATGCATGTTAATCTATTCATTAGGGCATATGGATGCTTGTTCTTCACAGTTGGGCTTTATCATTGATCATTCAACTTCCCTCCTCAAAGACACAGATAGTGTGTGTTAAGCGCAAAGAGAACAGGCATGGGCACATGATGGCGTCTTTCTATGTATGGTATAGTCTGGAGAAGTTGGTTGTGGTGGGGATGTTGATTCTCGACTTGATATCCAAGAGCGCAGTCTGAATCTAGGTTAACGGTTTTCCTAGAATTGGGTTTGAATGCCATCATGTGCCCATGCCTG
>JABCKC010000859.1:0-21061 GCA_013186395.1 Fusarium papillatum | reverse complement strand
AATCTAGGGCACAGAGGGCTTTACTAATATGAATCTCTCCGCGACAGGGGCTGGCGGTTCGCATTTCCCTTTCCTCTCTTTAAAAAGTGCGCATGATCGACCAAACGGACCTTTACCCCAGTTTTCAACATCGTCGGCAGATGATGTCGGAGTTGACTACCACCTAGTAAATTGAGTAGGCCCGATTTGTGGGGTTGTTAGTCGCGGGGATGGCACCCTTTGGGGAGATCAACGGCCTGAGGCCATGGCGCCGATTGGTGGTTGAAACATGGGGCCCCAAACCAGTTCGCCGACGATAATAATCCATACTGTAAGTTAACGACTGATTGCGGGACCTCGGATGGTTAAGTTGACCGAGCGGGATGATAGAGCCGATGGAGAAGAGGAGGTCTGGCTCGATATATAATGATCGTACTGTCGTCTAGGTTTGGAGACGCATACACGGGACTGATCAGACACTATTCTCTACCTGTACTTCCTCTCATGTGAGATAGGGTCTCAATATGATTGCTTTGGCGCTCTTTGGCCTTTTTGGGTCGGTGATCTCGTTTCCCACGAAACATTCACCGACTGTTTCAGTCAAGAACGGTACCTACGCTGGTGTTTATAGTCAGCAGTATGACCAAGATTTCTTCCTTGGCATGCCCTATGCTCAGGTCAGATACTATCTTTAACAACTCGTTCACCATACTGACTTGTGCTTAGCCACCTGAGCGATTCACGCTAGCTAAAGAACTGGACACAACATGGGATGGAACCCACCAAGCTGTCGAGTACCCGTCCCACTGCTTTGGCTATGGCTCCGATCAGATCGGCTACGCCCAGTCCGAAGACTGCCTCTATCTAAATGTCGTGCGACCTGCCGGCATAAAAGATACCTCCAATCTCCCAGTTGCCGTCTGGATCCACGGAGGAGGCTTGTTCATGGGCGGCTCTGCTGACAAGAGATACAACCTGTCTTTCATCGTGGAGCGCAGCGTCGAGCTGAAGACGCCCGTTATCGGCGTCAGCATCAACTATCGTCTTTCTGCTCTTGGTTTTCCTTGTGGTAAGGAGGCTTTGGACGAGGGGATTACCAACCTCGGGTTCCGAGACCAACGTCTTGCCCTGAGGTGGGTTAATGAAAACATTAAAGCTTTTGGTGGTTCTCCTAAGAAGGTGACGATCTTTGGAGAGAGCTCTGGCGCTGAGAGTGTCTCTGCTCAAGTCTTTGCTTATAATGGTGAGTAAGACGTTCATTGGCTACGACACTTCTAACGGGAATAGGACGTGGAGATGGTCTGTTCCGAGGCGCCATTGCTCAGTCTGGTTTCGGCGGCGCCATCGGCAGATTCCCAGGCGGCTTCAATGCAACCTCTGACATGCAGGCTGTATATGATGCACTCGTCGGTAACGTCACTTCGTGTTCCGACTTGGTTGGGAAGCCAGAGTCTCTAGAGTGCTTACGAACAGCACCCTTCGAAGAGATCAACCATGCGTTGAACGTCAGCAGCGTTGGACCATGGCCTCCAGTGCTGGACCACGATTTTATCGCCGACTATCCCGCCAACCAGGTCGCCAAGGGAAATTTCCCCAAGATCCCGATCCTTGTTGGTGCCAACTCGGATGAAGGATCAGCTTTTGGTTCGGGCAAGGGACCCAACGGTGGCGGAGTCAACACAGATGATGAGATGCGGGATGCAATCGCAAACATAATCCCTGCTGACGTAGAGGTTCACTCTGGAAAGTCTGTTGATGAGTTGGTTGATGAACTCATGGCCCTCTACCCCAACGATCAGACAGTGGGAGTTCCATCTCTGGATACCTGGCCTTATGTCATTGAGCCGAACGACACCTTTGCACAATCGCTTGGAGCTCAGTATCGACGAACAGGAGCTCTTTTCGGTGACTTCTCCATGCAGTATCAGAGACGTCGTGCCAACAAGGCATGGGCAAAACACGGTCTTCCGAGTTACACATATCGCTTCAACGTCACCGTAAATGGTGTGCCACCATTTATTGGCGCAACACATTTTCAAGAGGTAAGCTATTGACTTTAATAATGTCATCCCTGTATAAGCTGACAGCTGACTGGTTAGGTTGCCTTCGTTTTCAACAATATCAACGGAGACGGATACAGCACAAACCCATTTGACGGCAACGGAACATATCCCGAAAAGGCCAAGGCTCTTGCCAAGACTATCTCCTCTTCGTGGATTAGTTTCTTTGCCAACCTTAATCCTAACGGACGCCATAACATGGGTCTTTCAAAGGGTCAAAAGTGGCCTGTTTACGCCGCTTCATCCGAGGCTCCTGATGGTGATGGTATTGTCTTCAGTTTGAATAAAAACAGTATTGAAGTCGATGATTGGAGATCAGGAGGAATGGATTGGATGAATGAGCATGGTCTGACGGTCTTTGGCAATTAACAGTCGGGGCTTAGGGCATTGAATCTGTTTATAGTTGTGTAGATGTGTCAATGAGATAAGATGGAACGAAATAGTAGCCTTCAAGTGCCAGAAGATAATCAATAGCGGAAGGTTATCCTTCTAGAAAAGATACCGAGAGTCCTTAATAGGTTCTTAGAATAGGTAATGTAGGTACCTCATGTAGTATTAGAGATGTAGCTATTGCCTACCCTGTACTCTGACTGGGATGCAAGGTTCCCTCCCTCCTTTTGTGAGCCTGGGCAGTAAGCACTTAATCCAGTCGGCACTGGCACCCTTGTCACCTTGGCAATGTTGGTTCGTGAATTTCAAGGGTATCCTGATTATTGCTACGATAAATAAATACAATGAATAATGCGCAACTGAGACTGTCATTCCAACTCTCTTCAAACGTCCAGCGCTGCCAACTCCTCCTCGACCTTATCCCACAAGCCTTGTACCCGATATCCGCACAGCCAAGTGTTCTCATGTGAATCTTTACCGACAACAATAAAGCCCTCAGGGAACTGGAAAGGTACTTGACAATGGGCGATATACGACGCGTACAGGGGTTCGTCCCTTGGCGTGACAGCCGCAGCCGAAAAGTCGGCGCCGTATAGGTCAGCCTTGGTCCAGTTGGAGTATGAAATCTGATATGTGTTTCCAGTTCCGAAAAAGACCGGCAGAGGCGCAATCGAGTCTCGCACCATGGCTTGATATGCTTCGACCTGAGCACGAGTGCCCTGCTCATTCAGTGCTGTGCGCATCTGCGACGCGATGCTGCTAACTGGCTCTCGCTTAAAGTTCATTGCGGGGAGTAGTAGGTTGGTGAAGCCAAAGCAGTTAGAGACGAATGGGTTGCCTGGTGGTAGAAGGTCCTTCTCGAGAGCCTTGCGTAGCGACATGGCGAGTTGCACAGTAACAGGACGGTCAGAGTCTGGAGGGAGATGGGACAGGGCGATGCGTGTCCACCAGGCGACGAGGACATCGTTGTCTGTGAGGAAGGGGTTCTGGACGCCAACAGCCGAGAGCTCCTCGAGGGCAGTGGTGCGAAGCTTGTCAAGAAACGCGCCAGGGATACAGACCATTCGGCACTCCTTCTTGCCAAAGGCCAAGCTGTATCCATTCTTGAAGGCGTAGGTGAGTAGATTTCCAGTGTTCATGCGCTGGTCAGCCAACTTGTGAGCCTCCTTGGGATGCTTTCCAAGCTCCTCAAGAGGGTCAGCATCGAAGCCCAGCTGGGCGGGGACCTCTTGACCCTGCATCGTGGCAACCCATCCTCCTACCAATGCCTTCATACCCAAGGCATCACAGGCAATGTGCAGCCAATGCAGAGTGACGAGGGTAGCATCCTTGAGGGAGACGACGTGAAGTCCGAGGATGGGTCGGTCAGCGTAGAGGTAATCGTCGATTGAAGTCGGGCAGCCCGGTCCACAGGCGAGATCGATACACTCATCGGGGTCACCGACCACAGCGGGACGTGAAGAGGGCTTGGGGAGGCGGGAAGCGAGAGGGTGATCGGCCTTGGTCACCCCACTGTAGTCAACCCTGGTGAAGCCGACAGCAGGACGCTGTGCGGTGAACTCCTCAGGGATATGATACTCCAGACCACCTTGGTCCTACAGGTACAATTGTTAGACCCAATGCACACCAAGACACAAGAGAGAGCGACAGTGTGAAAAAGACACTCACATTCTTCCTCAACCTCCCTCCCAGCTTCCGCCAAGTATCCTGAGAGACAAGGGCCTCAAGACTACTACGGAGCTTCTCCGGATCAAGAACATCATCAAAAACCTTGAGATTGTACAAAGCGATTCTCCGATAAAGAGGACTGTCGTCCCAGAAGTGCAGAGGGATAACCTTGTCGGTCGGTACACGGGCCGGAGCCGCGGGGCCCTTGAAGAATGACATTTGTGTGGACTATTATTGAAACGGCAGATGCAAGAGCAGCAAGCAAAAAAAGCACATGCAAGAAAGAAGAAAGAGGAAAGATACGAATAGGGTTGGGGAATGGGACTGGTAATGTAACAAAAACACGCCTCGCGGCATCAGCTACACGATAGCGTCCGTCTAACGGCCGTCCCTAGCACGAGTCCATTACCCCTTTTAGAACCACCCGCCAAATCGTAAAAGAACTAATGGCAACCCCGGTTTCTGGGCAAACGATTATGAACGCCCTTACCCCGGCGCTGGACCCATTTTCTGGAGTTGCCGTGAAAATGGGTCGAAGAAAGAGGGTCCATCAAAGGCGTCGTCGTCGGTGCTACGCTAGACGGAAAGGAAGCTCGGCTGTTGGCGTGGTTGGTTTCAAGTTTTGCACCGGACCGCGTTGCTTTAGATAGATAGTATCGTGAGAGAGTCATGAAAGTCTTGTTTCAGTAATGGTAGAGTGTCTGAGCGTGGTGAATGGTGGAGATGAAGCAATTTTGATATATCCCACGATCTCACCAACACTTCAACATCACGTCTGACTCTTCAAGAAACTCACGAAAGAAACAAGAAAAGCAAAAACAATGGGTAATTTGCTGAAGGAAGAGAAAAAAAAAAAGAACCCTGCTTGACTCAGGCGAAAGCAGTTCGTTCGCCTAACTACTCTCATGCACCCCTGGACCCTGCACGTCGCGCCGTCCCTGACGCTATCTAGGACCCGGGTGATCCTTCAGCCCAACTGCCCTCCAACTAGACGACCCCGCGGGTTTCTAGCGTCTATGTGGAATACAACCCTACCAGGCTTGTGGAACCGGATACTAGGCTCCCCTAGTAGGGCTACCAGTAGCTTCTGGCCAGGTCAAGGCAACCGGTGGTTCGATTAAGCCACCAAAGGCGTGAGTGCGAGGCCGCGCTATCCCCTGGCCGCTCCCCTGGCCCGTATACCCGTATTCCATTCTTGGTATACCTTACCAAGAAAGCAAGCCAAGACTAGAAATGCTTTGCAGGTCTTTTCCTCAAGTGTTCTAGTGTAACGGGGCTTCTAATCAAGTGGGCGAAACGGTCGCGCAATGCGAGAAAAAAAACTGGTTCTCTTCGCGACGAGGGGATTCCTTGATATACAGATATGACCTTGTGCCCCAGTTTCCGCTCCCTCGGAGCCGCCCTCTTTTTCGTTTCCCTCCCTCAGCTTGCTTGACCTTGTTCGTCACTCGTTGGTTTATTTGTCTTTTCTTTTTGGCTTGTTGGTTCATTTCAACACACAGGCATACATGTAGGCATGGTGCAGGTCCAGTCAACGGCCAACCTTACGGGGGAGGAGATCTCAGACATCGCCTACTCTCAGCCTCCCATCCCTTCTTCGGGCCTGGGGCTAGCGACCGAGGTACTAATTTATATCCTCACCGTCGTGTGCGCCATCATCATCGCGCTGCGTGTGTATGTCAAGACATGGAGCTCTGAGGCATCTCAGGGGTGGAGGGTCAATGACTACCTCGCCGTGATTGGGTTTGTGAGCCTTCCATTTCCGTCTATCGTCGATTGAACAATTACTGACAATTACTTCTGTGTAGCTCCCCTTCATCCCCGCAAGCGTGCTGGGCGCGCTCGCTGTCCACTATGGTATCGGATCGACGGACGCGTATCTCAACAAGTTCGAGATGAGAGAGTTTCTCGAGGTCCGAGGGATGGAGTATCTGATTCTTTACGAGCTCACCTACTACGCCTCATCGTCACTCACCAAGTTCGCCATCGCCGTTACGATCCTACACATCTGCGTCGAGAAGAGATACGTCTACATCATGTATGGGCTGATGGGTGTCATGATTGCCACCAACGGTGTCTGTCTGATATGGCTGTTCGTCAATTGCGTTCCATTTGCGACGTACTGGAATCCGAAGTTAGGCCACTGCAAGTCGGAGGATGGTTTCATGAACCTCAGTTACATCGGAACTGCCGTCCAGGTCGCCTCGGATTGGACATGTGCCATCACGCCCTTCTTCATTGTCTACTCGCTGCAGATGCCGAAGCGAGTCAAGCTGTCGGTCGTGGCGATTCTCGGTCTTGGTGTTGTCGCCAGTGTCGCCGCTCTGATGCGCATCGTCAGTTACAAGTACATCGACGTCAGGGCATACCCAAAGGATCACTTTCGTAAGTACCGCATTCCATCCTGCTGCATCATATGCTAACTAGTAATAGTCTCTCAAGGTCGACTTCTTTTCTGGTCCCTTCTCGAGTCTGCCTTTGCCATCATCGCCTGCTCACTCCCATCACTCAAACTCTTCGGCGGATGTATAGCCCGATCCATGAACCGCTCGACAAACAACATCTCAGGAGGAGCTGTAAGGTCCGCCAAATACCACTGGATGGATTAATTGCTAATCCCGGCTTCAGAGACCGCCATACCGCCACGAGACACCCCTTCATTCGCTTACACCAAAAGGCCAGACTCGTACAACAGTCTCTGGAAAAGGAAATTGGGATCGATTGCATGATGATGACTCGAGCGGTCGACATATCATCCAAGAAACGACCGTTCATGTCGACTCACGGAGCGCCACATCGACACCCAACTATCATAGGAGCGAGAGCAGTGTTGTTTAGCGATAGACAGAGTGTAGGATAGTGGATGACATAGATTACGAATAGAATACCCTATAGACTTGCGAACCGTGCTCGCTTCAACATCTCATCGTCCTTTGTGCTGTGCCCATAGGTGCCAGCAAATGATTTCCATAGAAAAGAAGGTATATGCCATTAATATTATGCTATTTACTCTTACACATGTACAAAAGAGCTCAAATACCTGAAGAGGCCCTCGCAGATCCCCCACAGACAACCTACCACTCAGACCTAGTTATCAGTAACGATGCAAGTCTCATCACAAACGAAGCAGTCCAGGTTAGACCACTCCATCATATCAGCCTCATCACCGCCACTCTCCCACTCAATATCGCTAACACTGTTAACACTAGCGATAGCGCATCGCTCATCAGTGTATCCAAAGACCTTGCAGCCCTCAGTCTGCTGGCAGATGGTCGCGCAGCGCTCGGCGTATCCCTGCCAGGGGTATCTGGAGAGATCCAGCAGTTCAAATGCAGTTGAGGGGGCGTTGCCTTGGACGGCGCAGAAGGTGTCTTCGGTTTCGAGCCTTGGCTCGCAGAAGACGGGACCGTCGTCCCAGGTTGAGGGAAGGCAGCCGTCAGTGGCGGTAGCGGCAGAAGTGCTGGCGGTGGTTGTCTGATCCTCCTCTTCAGCGGCTGAGGTGGTTTCGGTGGCGGGTGTGGTGGTGGTGGATTCCTCCTCTTCCTCAGCAACAGAGGTAGTCTCGCTGGCAGCGGAAGTGACAGTGGTAGACTGAACCTCTTCAGCGCTAGTCTCGGCGGCAGAAGTCTCCTCAACAGAGGTTGTCTCATCGGCAGCAGAGGTCTCAACAGCGCTAGAAGTCTCGGCGACGGTGGTAGTCTCAAAACCCGAAGAGGTCTCCTCAGCTACAGTGGTTTCCTCAGCAGAGGTCTCAGCAGCAGAGGAAGTCTCAATGATGGTGGTAGCGTCGGCAACCTCAGTGGTAGACTCCTCACCCTCAGCATCGGTCGCAGAAGTCGTCTTAACAGCAGTCTCGCTGGCAGTGGAAGTGGCAGTAGTGGCATCAGTCTGCTGAGCATCACCATCACCAAAGTCGAGGACATAATCGTCAATAGTCTCAGGAGTGACGGCATCAGAAACAAAGATGGAGTCAACAAGGATAGTGGCATCGTCACCCTCGCAGGTCATGGTGATATCGATGGGGGAAGTCTCATAAGGAGGGGTGATCTGCTCGAGCACCTTGATCCAACCAGACTCAGTGGCATCGACCTCCGCAGAATAGAATGGGACTTCCCCGAGGGTGGCCGACAGGATACAGCCCGCGTTTCCAGGATGCGAGGTGATGCGGTAGAAGAACTGGATCGTGTATAGACCATCCTTGTCCAAGTTGGAAAGATCCTGAGAGATGCTGACGGAGGGTCCAAGGGCTCTCTTGCGCGTAGGGTTCCCGTTGGCAGCTAGAGAAGCGCAGTTGGTCTCCTTGCTGCCGCCACCAGTGTATCCTTGACCGGTAACACCCTGACCGCTACCCTCAATGCGGAAGTTGGGGATATCAGAGGGATCATTGGGGTTGAGCTCATTGCAACCACCGTTGGCGACCAGGTTTCTGACAACCTTGTTGCCTCCAGAGCTTCCAGTCTCTGAGGAGGAAGGCGCAGCACTGGTAGTGGTGCCAGAAGGCCTGCAGTTGGCAGCCACAGCAAGCTCAATGGAGCCCGAGAGGGCGAGGGCGCCCAAAGCGAAGAAAGAACGCATAGTGGTAAAGAAAGTGTGACGAATAAAATGAAAGTATCACCGAGTTGGGCGGTTGGGAAATCAAACAAGAAAGTTCCCACAAGGGAGCGGAGTGTCCTCCCCCATTATATGCCGTCCGGCCCCTTTCCCCAAGGTGCCAAGACAGTCACGAGCTACCGGAGCAAATTGAAGAGTTGGTGAGTCGGTGCTGAAAATAAGATGTGGCTTTAGAAACAGTAATCAATAGCTTCAGGAGGCGCCGGTTGACCGTCGCAGCCGACATGTTCAGCTGGTGCTGTCTCACATGCCGCAGCGCCATAATGCAGCTGAGGAGACTTGGAGGCAATATATTGCACATATTTCTTTTTTTTTTGCCTTGATTTGTTTCGTTTCATCGCATCACTGAAAACAACGCATGTAACTCGCAATCGGCAAGGGGCCTGTTCCTGTGTTGATAAATCCAGCGGAATCACAAGGCAGACTTAAGCTTGATTCAGAAACAAGACCGGGCCTGGATCGGTTGCTTTGGCCATGTGTTTGATGACGCCAAGAATTAAAGTGTGGAGTTTATTGATTGAGGCGGTTGACTTTTTTGGTTCCAGACTCTTTAAACCGAGTAGCGCACAATTCTCAGCCAGTGACAGACTTAACCAGCCTGGAAACGGGACCTGCCAAGGATCCTTTGTTGGCGCCTCTTCATTTGAATCAAGGGTCTACCGGATGTCGGCTGCAAAACTACGGGGGAGGTTTGCTTAAATTCCCGAGTGGCTGCAGAGGAGGATGGGGGAACCCAGAGTAATTCCCGGATGTGCCGAGCCTTATGAAGGGCAGAGGCAAATCAAAACTGTGTTAGCATTGGGATATGATGCTATGATGTGTTAGATCGCTACTCAACAGCAAGATTCAAAGCTAGATTTCCCTATACCATGCTGGGACTCTCGAAGGCATATCATTTCAACCTCGGCCACTTTCTTACTCCCTAATGCTACCTAACAACGCACAATTCGCTAAACTATTGTCACTGTCTGTAAGAGTTCAGTATCTCGACGAAGTCTCAGCGTGCTCCCTGTTTCAGAATTCCCATCAACTTTCTCTACATGCAACCCGAAACGCTCATCTCCCCTGTCGCCTTCAACATCGAGCCCCAAGAAGTAGCCTATACGTTCGTAAATATCGTCAGCACCAGTCCCCCCATCTATTTCGGTTTTTCTCCGTAGCAGTATCCCTTCTGCGCTACTCGAAAGTTCCTCTTCCATTCCATCTACTACAAGCATAGTCGGCATGATCCATAGCTGTTGGTCTTGGAGCTCCTCCTCCTCATGGAGTGTTGCGTCAAGAATAAACGTGCCCTCTCCGCACTCTTGTCCCTTGCCATCTATCTCAAATGTAACCCGTTTCTCTTGTTGCGATATGACTTTTAAAGAATGTAGTCTTGCTTTGACCGTCATTCGTCCACCTTGAACTTGGGCCATCTCATCATTCCCGACTGGCACGACACTTGCGTCTACTACTTCGACCAAATACTCCTCCAAGAGCAGAGTATAAAACATGGCCGGGATTCGAGCAGTGAAATGGATGGGTCCATCGATTGATGCCCATGACCACGATGGTGCACGGTAATCAGGTCGAACCGTTGCTTCCTTCTCCCAACCTCGCCTCCAGCAAAGAAGTCTCGGAAATGTTGACCACCACATACCAGCGAGATAACGATCTTTAAACGTCTGTTGAAACAGCTTGGCTACTCCAGAGAGGGCAACGAGCTTGTCCTCGCCATAGGTAAGTTCTGTTTGGGAATATTGAACAACAAGACGTTCCCATACTGCAACTGGCTCCTGTGATAAAATGTTTACTGATCCTTGATGCCATTTCGAAATTGGTGGGATCTCCATGCAAGCCTTCTTATCCAATGCATCAAGATCAGTGCCGAATCTAAGAGGCTCGCCAGTCGCAAAACGAACGCCCTGGGGCCAGGCTTCGGTCGCAAATAGCTCTGAGCATCTCCAATACACCTGCATCTTGCCGAATTGCAAGATACGAGGCGCTAACAGTCGTTCTTGGAAAACCCAGCCGCGTTGAGTTAGAGGAGCGGATTCAAAGTCTTGTTGCAGAGCTAACTCATCCCAGAGAAGATAGTTTCCCTCGGGTTGATCGTCCCATTTTGATTCCACAATGAGTGATTCAACTGAAGATAAGTCTCGTGAAGAGAAGAGTCCACCTTCAGGACCTTCAGAGTGACCCGCCACTATATTGACGGTAGCGAAGCCATAGACCTGCCGCATTGTCGGCGCCTCCCTAATCCAATCTTCTTTTGAGTCTTGCTGAATGCACAGAGAGTCTATCCACATATAACGGATGCCTAACTGTTGTGCAATGAAGATGGCATCTTGAAAGGTGGCGGGGAGCTCATGGATCGGAATGCCCGCTGTCAAGGAGCTCATGGTCTCCGAGTTGAGCTGTAGGAACGGAGAAGAACCCCAGCTATGGCTGAGGGTGAGGTATCGTTCAGAGATGGACTCTGAGTCAGTCAACACTAGCCGACAACCCCTACTTCCCAGTACCCCAATGTCGAGAAGCCTAGTTGGAAGTTGGAATTGTTCAGAATCCTTGCCGCGCTGTGTACACTTTTGATGTCGATCAAGGCAAGTTTCAAGCCATCCCTGCATCAGTTGAATAGTAGAGTCGGATTTAAAACCGGGGCTTTTCGGCTGGCATAGGCGCTGAATTTTGAAGTCTACCATGGTAATAATGTGTGAGCAAGTCCTGTGAGGGAAAACGAATTGTCTTCTCACCTGAACCAAGGGCACGTCGACCAAAATTTAACCTGTCGAGTTCTGCTTTACCATCAATTGTCAAACTAAGGAGAAATGAAAATTGGCCAGGGTGATCAATGTCATAGATAAGACAACTAGAGTGAAACGAGCTTGGGGTTTCTAGTACCGCGGATTTCGATGCCACACGTCGAGAAATCGCGGTGCAAACAGCACATCCGGTTTTGATTCCACTCTGGAGCTGTTCAGAATATTCAAAGTGGCTGATGAAGACTACGCCTCCACTTGAGCGAGATCGCTCGGGTTTAGGCTCTTTGAATATCGTGTTGCATATATCGCAGAGAAGATTCGACATTTTGGCGCCGCTAGCTAGAGAAGGACTGTGGGTAAAGATGCTGGAAAACTGATATGAAACAAATTGATGCCAAATACGGAATCTATAGTCACAACGTGGGTTCGAGGTGAAGGGTCGAGCGAAGATGTTTCTTCTGAGATGTGCCTAGAGGTAGACTACTTGGGCACCTACTTAGGCATGATGGTGGGTGCTTATGCCACGTGATAACCACGTGTCCCCACTAGACGTCTCTACCTACATGCATCAGAACCCAGACTTACATAGAGAATTGTTAGGGACGAGACTCTCGAATCATGTTGTGAGGTTATTCCGGAAGCCATTGCGTTAATTGGGACATTATTAATACTGTGTCCTTTGTTATAGTTGAAGCTCGGTCCTCGATGCGATAACTGAGCTGATAGATAGATAGTGCTTGTCACGGCGACAGGCGTTGAAAACTTGGCAACGGTAACACGGGGTGTGGGAGATATGGAGGCTCTGATCCACAGCCACTGAATAAGAGACGAGCATTTAACTGCATATGTGAACGATCTTCGTCATCGGTTATCCCGACTTTAACTATAATAAAGAACACGTTTCTAACACATCATAGCATCATATCCCAATGCTAACACAGTGGCCTTTTTTAGCCTTCTTGCTGCCTGCGGCAAAAGACTCATACCTATATGCATGATGAAAGGTTATACCTTTCAAGGGGTATTTAACTGCTCTGACCTCCGCATATGTGAACAGAACCCCTAAAAGTATATGAAAAGAGAAATAATTAAACTCCATTAAGGTCCCTTACCCTCTATGTCCCATTTCTCAAGTGGTTTATACCCTATCTTAATGAATCTATTCGCTACGCCAATCTCAATCTTCAGGCTTTCGTCCCTCTCCCCCGGGTTGCCTTTGATCCTCAGCTATAGGCCTTCCCATAGCTCCGTCCTGCATGATTTCACCTTACACAAGATGTGCTTGAACATCTTTCAGAAGAATCTCCTCTATCTCGTCCGTGCTCGATCCAGCCAAGATACACTGGCAAACCTTGACGGCGCGGAGCAGGGCAACAAGTATGTACAGCTGCTCAGCCTCGTTGAGCTCCTCGTCGGTAAGAAAATCCATGACATTATCAGCCAAGCCCTGGATATCCTGTTGACCACCTTCTTTGGCCGAGAGGTCAATGTTCGTAAAGTCGATCTCAAACTCGGCTTGTACGAGCTGCACAAGCGCCGGCGCTCGCTTCAGCAGATCCTTGGGCCCGCGGGAGATCTCGTCAGTGCGACCGACGTAGGAGAGCCAGGCGTCAATGCGCATCAGCTCGACATTCTGCTCCTCACAGTAGCGTTCTTGGTCGTGTAGGTCGCTGAATACCTGCCAGTCGTACGAATAGAGCAGCTCGAGCGCTGGAATTCTGCACTGGAAGGCCCGAACTCGCACGCCCTCGTAGGTACCCTTCGCGATGATCCCGCCGCGGGCATTGCTTGCGTAGGCCGGATAAGATACGCCGCCCTCAGACATCCAGCCCTGAGTCTGGTGGAAGAGGCTTGGTTCGCGGTAGATCAAGCTGGTACTCTCTTCAAGAAATCCTAGCAACGTCTCCAGGATAACGGTGACAGCACCAACCAGTGACGTCTCCGCAGGCGCGGCAGATTCCCATGGCGTGGCCCAGAATCCCTGGCAAATGTCCATCTGACAGAACCAATACATATCCATCTGCCCGAGGGAAAGGGCGTTTCTTCGGGACCTATTCCGTTGGTCTCGCTCGCGCTTCCTCTGTTCTCTTCTCCGTTGGCGTTCTGCCTCTCTCTCACGAGCCATCTCCTCCTCGCTCTTTGGCGCTGATCTTGATGGCCGTGATTCTGACTCGTCCTGTGGGTGCCATTCCAGTCGGAGCAAGTTAGGATTTACCCCCACAACCGCTTTGTCCCTCTGGATTTCGAGACCGCGCTTGTTCCGTGCTTCTTGTCGCATCCTAGCAGCAAGACCCCGGTCATGCGTCTCGGGGTCCAGTGATGTTCCAGCGCGAGACGCCCTTTCTTCCTCACCACTATCTGGCGCATCTTCTACCGTGGCTTGTCTCTGAGGTCGGAATGTCCTTGGTTCACCTTGAGCAGTGGGTATCGAAACCGGCACGGGTTGAGTATCATGGCCTTGTTTTGATTCTGGGCCCCCCTCCTGCGTTGAGTCGTTTGTCCGGTTAGGGGAGAGTTCGGGTGCATTGCTAGGTGTTTTGCCCACGATATGTACCCCGTTGGACTCAGGAGCTTCTTCTGTCGTTGATTCCTGGCCCGTTTGTTGCCCCTGAACCGTCTCCACGGATGTCGTGGCCTGCCCAGGCTGCCCTCCAGACAAGGCCGGGTCAATGGTTGGCTCGGGTGGATGTGATGGTGTGACATGAACTTCCTCATCTTCCCCAGCTCCTCTCTGAGCGTTCACCACTGGTGCGTGATCATTGCCCCCAGTATTCGTCTGAACAACCCGAGTCGGATATGGTGTAACGAGTCTCCAAGGGCCGTCCTGGGGTAGGGGGGTGACAACGCCGGTGGATCGAGGCCGGGGAACCGATTTCCGTTTTCCTTCGGACTTTTTCTTCTTGAGATCGACTTGAACGATCCCGCCCTGTTGAAACCCTCGTTTTCCCGCCTTGGCATTGGTGGAGTCGCTGGTGCCCTCTTGATAACTGGTCTGTCCATCATCCAGACGTCTACTGGTACGTCTATCCAGCGAGTTAAAGGCCCTCCGAGCCACGTAACAGACGTCCCATGTCCGACATAGCCATCTTTGTTCAATAATTCCCCTAACGTCCTTGCTATTGGGTGCCAGAGAGCGAGGCATGGCTGAGTCAAAGGCTCGAGGGGTGAAATGAAGTATCGGCCCAAGGATGGCATGGTTAGAACTAGTAATGGAGCCGACGGCACCTTGCATAGAGATGGACTTTTCCTTAAACGAACAATCAGTGATCTTCATGCCCGCTGTCAACCCCATGATGGCAATGTCCCTCATCGAAACTTGCATCGGCGCCGTTATCAAGTCTGACGGGCATCGATCGGCGTCATAAGTGACCGAGTGATATCGCACTGAAGCTCCGCATGACCCGTTGATGGCTCTGCAGAAAGACACCCAAGATGCCTCACCCACAGATCTGTCGATAGGATTAATGGCTCGTCGTTCATTTTTCGGAAAAGGCATATTTGATCGGATTTTACTGAGCCAATCGCTCGGCCGGGTGCCAACAAAAAGCCGACTAGTGCGGAATCGCTGAAAACGAGTCGATTGACCCCCAGATTCACTGTCCACGTCTGAAGACGGGGCTTCACAGTCCGTCATACTGGTACGTCGCCTTCGGACGGTAATATTATCGGTTGAGGAGTCCGACGAGGTCGAGATGCTCGATGATAAGTCGATAGGGACTGGATCGAGGTCAGGGAGAGTGTCCTGCCCGGTGGCGTAAGACTTGATATGAGGGCTCTGTTCAGGCCACAGATCGGCTGGGAGACTGATTTGAGGGATAGAATACACGACACGGAAGCGAAACTGGGAGAGTTGCCAGATACGGCGTCCCTGGCCAGGGAGCGGGCCGAACACGACACTATCGCAGAGGCGGATGAGCTGACCAGTGTATAAGTACTGCTGCAATGCTTGAGCAACAGCGACTATGAGGGCAAATACTGCAAGAACCAGGGCCACTACAGCCGAGATCGAGCTTGCATCCCATTCACTGGCCATGACGGCGGTGTCCTGAATAAGAGACGCGGGAGCTCCTGTTCGTGCTTCCAGTGGTACAGGCTGGTTTGAAGGGACAAGGGGTGATAGGTTGCTAAGATGGGGGCTCCTCGCAGAGCGAGTATATCAGGCGAAGTGACAAAGCAGGTAATAAGGACGGAGCCCTATTCGACTTGGAGAAGAAGAAGGGGTCGGTTAAACATGTATGATTATTACTAGCGTCGAAGAAATATAGAGAGCCTAATCCGGAGTGGCTTAAGATAACTTTGTGGAAAGTGTAAATACAAACGACCTAGACCCTGAAAAATAGTACACGTGAAGGCGCCATCGGTTTCCTTTGGGCTACCTGTAAGCTGCACCGCCTTCAGTAGCAGCCTTCTGAGCCTCTTTGGTGGCTATGGCTATGCCACTGCCGTTTTGGTACTATCTAAAATCTCTAACCGAGATGATAAAATTACGCCGTTCAACAACTTCTTACTGGCTATCGTCTCTTGGTGGCGGCCACGCCATGGAGCCTTTCGTTGGACCTGACTCCGTGAGCAGACACCAAAGGTATGCAAACCTACGAAAAAGGATTAAGACCTCGTTGGTTTGTCAAGCCACGTATTACACAGACGACTATCACATGTTCTTGTAGCTAGGTGGATCAGAAACACTCAAGTCCGCGGAAATATCATAATATCCTACCTGGTTTGCTCCATTGCTCCCTTTACTCTGCCTAGACAAGCTTAAACCGATTCTTGCCCCCCTTCACAAACTCCTTCATGAGATCCGTGTCAAAGATACTCCCAACCCCGATCCTTTGATATACATTCTCGCCAATCTCTCTCAGAAATAAAACATCATAGACCTTTCCCCTGTTCCGGCCACGGAACAAAGGCGCCTGGACTTCAAACTTGCTCAGCCTCCTGGATCTCACATTATGCCGCGTGGTGACATGACACGCAATCACCTCGCCTTTAAATATGTCCACACAGTCCCCTCCGCCATAATGCTGTGGCTCGTCCAGTGATGCCCAGCCTGCTACATCATCTGGACGAGCCTTCGAGTGGACAGCATAGTAAATCTCGTCAAACCGTGCGCTCTTGAGTTTCCCTTTGATCACGTTTTGAGGCTCACGAGCCATCTCACCTGTCATTTCTCGGGCTCTCCAAGTCTCCAACAGTTGCTCAACCCTCATCTCTCTGATATTCTGTGGGCTTTCTTCCGCGCCTTTGACGACCACCTTGACAAGCCTCCCGTTTAAGTGAAGTGCCCTGTTTTTGAGAGCGTTTGGATCACCAGGCGTGTGGACTGGTGTTCGTATAATCTGGAGCGCCTTTTCTGTTCCAAAGTGACGAGTGAACCACACCACAGGGCTACAGAGAGATAGCCAAGACCATGAGGGAGCGCTACAGGTGCAAGCAGCCGCCTGAGGTGCTTTAGATCTCCAGAGCAGACCATGATGCAAATCCCCACTCCAGAGGCCAAACACATATGTCGAAACAGGAGGGACGTACTTCTTTCCCCTTCGA
Source organism: Fusarium papillatum (assembly GCA_013186395.1). NCBI lineage: Eukaryota > Fungi > Ascomycota > Sordariomycetes > Hypocreales > Nectriaceae > Fusarium > Fusarium papillatum. The sequence continues at coordinate 4,068 of JABCKC010000859.1, read as the reverse complement.
GCCATTGATCTTGTAATCAACTTTTCCTGCTTTTTACGTTGCCATGAAGCCTTGACAACCTTGTCGAACTCACTAGCGACGCCAGAGATGGCTACAAGATGGTCTTTGCTTGGAAATGTGAGGTCCGTACTCGAGTATCCAGCAACGATGGTGTACCAGCTATGATAGGGTGATGTCTTGCGAGCTTCTAAATCAACCTTCAAGGTACGGTTGAGGGCCATACCGAACCTGCCGATACTGAAGTTTAGGTCTGGCAGGTTTCGAGCATTTATGCTGGACCCGGGAAGTTGTTGGTTACTGGGGATAGTTTTTGGTGTAGAGGAGGCGCATTCTGCGAATGTTTCTGAGTCGGTGAAGTATACGATGCGACGGGAGAGCATGTGTTCTTGGAAGACTATATCTGTGAGTAGTGAACTTCAAGTCTAAGGAAGGAAACTCACCCCAGCCTCGAGACATCAAGTTGCTCTGGTCCACATCACGAGAGAACAATCTCTCAGCCTTCAGAGGTCGTCGATAGGCATACATGTGGCCAGCGCGTTTGCCCCCTTCGAAGAACGGTAACTGTGCTATGGACTCAATGCCTGGACTCTTCATCTCCAAGAAACCATGATCTTCTGCTCCACTTATAGCGCAGATGGTGAACAGTGAGTGCTGATAGTAGTCTCCCATCTTTGTTGCTTGTTCTCTCCAATCTTCACCGTTGTCTCCGCTCTGAATGATACAGAGGCTATCGATCCAGATGTACGGGATGTTGAGGCCCCGAGCAACTGCGATGGCATCTTGGAAGGTCGGTGTGAGCATATCCACATTCACTTCCTTGAAGCGGTCGCTGAGGTTCGAGACGGTAGTATTGCATGCCGCTGTGTTGTCGTGCCATCTGTGGCTCAGCGTAATATACTTGCCCTTTTTACCGCTGGTTTCTTCTAGACAGACGTGGTTTTCAGCCACTTTGACGCACCGCGTTGGAAGAGGTGACTCGGAGGGTTTTGGGCGTGCGTCTCCCGATGTCAACTTGGTGCACGCCGTATGTGCGCGACCACCGTTCATGCATTGGTCCAGCCACTGGCTTAGCATCTCGTAAAACTCAGGTGTATCTCTATCTGTGCCTAGGTATCTCCCTCCTAGCATTCCACTCCGAAATGCCCGGCTCTCTAGGCAAGATAAACCGTCAGCTCAAGACGTCAGACTTCCAAGAAAGGCTAACAAAGACTCACCATCATCTGCGACAAGACATATTTCATGATCGGTAAACTCCTCCGTGATCAAAACATTGATATGATCAACAGTCGAACTCGCAAACTTGTCATTACTCAACACAACATGAGCCGTATTGAGCTGAGGCTTATCCTTGTCTGTCCCAGTTCCTCTAACGTGGAGTCGAAGCCAGCGGCATGTGTCGGGCAATGCTTTCTTCGCCGGCGTCATGTGATCATATTCCTGCCTTCGGAAACCTTTTCTCATGCTTGAAGCCATCTCCCATAGAAGGGTACAGAAGCGACATCCGTTGAGGCTTTGCTGTTCCAGATTGGCGAGACTGCGTGCCCAGGGTGGTACGCTGCTTGCCATGTTGAATTTGCAGATGTCGAGCTCTGCACATGCTGTACAGAGCGTCATTTTGGCGAAAGCTGGTACCGAGATGATGGAAGTTGAAGAGGATGAGGAGTTGAGAATTGATTGACATCGACTTCCCTCGATTCATCAGGTTGTCGCGTGAGATAATAAACGTTACAGAACAAGACAACAATAAGCGCTTGTTACCCCCCGTCATCTTACTCCCCCAGCCAAGATCCAATCATGCCAGCAGTGGCGTTGATCCTACCTGCAAAAAATCCTTGGCATGCGTCGCAGATCTCTCTCAGCCTGATTTCAACTCGGAGCTGTTCTCCCGGATTCTTTCTTCTCATCGATGACTTCTCTAGTCTCTCAAATCTCTCCAGCACCATCCTCAACCTGAGTCTTCTCAACCATGGAGCGCTTCAACATCTGGTCTATAGGGCTACTACCCCTCTGGAGGCTGTTGATTCGATCTCCATATCAACAATGGCATATGGGAGTATGCGCCTGGCACAGTCTTTTTTGTATCCCCATCATCATTCTCAACGTCCTCGCCAGGGAGATCAGGCCGGGGCTTGAGCTGCGCTTGACATCGATCTTGCTCTCTGTGGCCTTTGCCTTTGCCACCCTTTTTTGCGGGACAATGTCTGGGACTATGCTTCCTCAACAAGGGATTTTGCTTATGCATGCTGTATTGGCCATGGTTAGCGCTATTCCTGCTGTCATCCTGTTTGTTTCCCTCTTTAAGCAGGGAGATGCTGATGAGTGGAAACTTACCTGGTGGTACTTTGCTACCGTCATCATGCCAGTTCCTCTGAGTTGCGTGGCAACACTTTTCACATCGGTTTACCTTCTGATCGAAGATGGCCAAGTTGTCAAGACTTCAGCCCAGACAACGACAAGCGATGAACATCTCCATAATGAACCCCAGACTAGCATGGAATCCCTCCACTATGAAGTTCTTCTTGGAGATTCAGGTGTCGATACCGAAGCGACTATCAGCGATGGACCGATTGGAAAGTTATATCTGAAACAGATACGACGCGAAATCCCCGATGAAGCCTCGAGCAAGACCAACTTCCATCAGAGTGGAGGACGTTGGCCTCCCCCATATCCATGGGGCAAACGCACCACCTGGCTGCGCGATGAAGAGAAGCTTCCATCAGACTTTACAATGCACAATACCGAAGACGGAGGAAGGTACTTTACACACGTCTCTGATACCAAACCAATCTGGAGAGACCCCCGGTTCCGAACAGGATGGACCAAATTTGTCGACAAAGGAACAAAGAAGACATGTTACGTCGATCATAACAACCGATACACGACCTGGCTCAAGCCTGCTTTGCCTTACCTGAAAGGCTTCGACGACGACATATTCAGAGAATGGGAAAAGATCTGGATCCGACGCGCCAACCGCTTCTTCTTTGTCAACCACCGAACAGGAGAGACAACATGGAAAGATCCACAACGCAAGAAGCCACCAAAGGAAGAATTCGCCGATAAGTCAGGAGACTTGCCTCCCGGATGGGAAAAGTATTCTTCAAATGGCAGAGATTACTATGTCTGTCACAATACCCAAACCTGGACGGGGTTCGATCCACGCGAGTCCCTGCCACCCCTCGAGTCTAGATGGCTGCAGGAGTTGCACCATAGCTGTACCAACGGCGAGGGTGCAAGGATCTGCTTCTTGGATATGGAAAGTGGCCAGTGGACTAACAAAGACCCAAGAAGGCCTGAGGAGCCACCAGAGATGGATGAATCCCCGAGATCAACTCGGTCGGGGTCAAGCAGCAGCGCAGAGAGTATATACAATGATATAGGCTTCAAGCAGCGTTACTTGGCTGCAAGATATTCTCGTCTATACGCCTTGCTATCGACAGTTCTTCTGTTTGCCCAGGGTGGAATTGCAATTAGTCTTGCGCTACGACTGCGCCTCAACACGGGAGTTAACTGGTAAGTAAAGACAAGAACAAGGCTTCATACCACAAAATTGACGATGCTACGAGGTTAATATTCGTCCCTTGGATGCCCGTACTTACCGGCATTATCGACTTGGGGATAACACTCACCTGCCTCCTCTTCTTCTTTGGCTTTGGTCCTCCAACAGTGGATTCGATAACCAATCACTTGAGTTGTTTAGCCTGGATAGCTAGCTCGGCTACGACAGCTGTTCCGGTTGCTGTGGAAGTCGTCTCGGCGGAGAACCTTGGCCCAAGAGACATGGGCTACGATGATGCGGATGAGTATCTAAGGATAACTCAACAATTAATAAAATGGCTACTAGTTGTTAGTTGCCTGTCGACACTGGTGACGGCACTGTGGATAGGGCATGGGTATGCCTTTGGTAGGTACCGGCGGTAGTAATACTATATGGATCATGTTTGTTTAGTGTATTAACACCTAGGCACTATGATACAGCTATAAGAACCTTTGGTTCCCGTATCGCAAGAACGGGGCCCCCTACTTTTAGGTATTTTATTTAATCTTTATTATTAGTTATCCCGACTTTAA
>JABCKC010000857.1:0-23528 GCA_013186395.1 Fusarium papillatum | reverse complement strand
ATTTCTTACTTTATTAAATATATTTACGATACTTAATCTTTAACTGTTATAATATAATAGTATAAGACCGTGATATTATTCTCTCTGCTAGCATATAGGCATCTTTGCCAGCTTCCTAAAGGATCTCCTAAAACTAAGCGTACAGCTCTATACCTTCCTGCTCCCACTTTCTGCCATTTAGTAATACTGGCGCCGGCGTAAGCGTAGGTTGTCTAGCATATATATTTATGACTGGTTATTCCAAAACACTCTTAAAGTTTTCCCTAGCTAAAGCCCTATCTTAGCAGGAGAAGAATCCTCTTTCTTTATTTCCCTCATCAGTTCGTCTCTCCTAATCACAGACTCATTTATTCGCGTACGATCCTGTGTACCCTTCCTCTTCTGACAACATCTCGGCACCGCCAACACCATCCTCCCTCTATATTTTGCTGGATCTATATAAAATGGCAGATGCTCATTCGCATACGCTCCCTCATCATAGTCCATCTCGATGATGTTAATCTGCAGGACCTCGGGATTCGTATCGTCGGAGGGGACAAGGTGGTCAAATGTAACCCCGTAATAGTCAATCCTCCTGGCAAAGAATGAGCAGTGGTCACCTAGAAATCCCGGGTAAAACAAGGGGGTCCCAGTCTGATAGGCCACCTACGTCCATGGTTTCGGATCCTCCATCACCCAGCCCAGGTACTCGTCTCGCACAACTATGTCGCCGTCTACATCAGGGCGAACATCCTGCCCGTATATTGTCCGGAACGCCACTCTGGCAAGCTCTGGGCCGGTCGGCTGCAGAGATGGCCGACACGGGCCTTCAAGCTGCCATTCTACCCCGGGCAGTAGTTTCTCAATAGAGACCAGTGGGCCCTCGATCTGGATTCGTAGGGGCTGCTCTAACGGCGGTGGATACCGAGGTTGAGCAGGGGAGTGGATACAAGGTGGGATATGCAGATCCAGTGCCATTGAACTCATACGTGGTAGTAGCCTTGATGCTATAGTATAAAGGTGATGAGTTAGGGGTGGAGTTAGGAGTAGTAGCAGCGTGGGCTTTGTTTAAGTAAGGGAGGTTGTATAATTGTGTGCTGGGCTTAGTCCCAGAGAGGAGAAATAAATTAGGTTAGGTAAGGCATTCCTGCTGACAAACCCGCGGGCCCCACAGCTAACCATTCGGCCCTCCATCGTCCTGTAAAAACATAATATGTTTCCCATGAGTGAGCAGGCGCCCTACTACCCGAGATCGTCTCTAAGCGCCTTTAAGACATATTCCTAAATGGTCTGTTCTCTACCAGGGTTAGGCTATATTCCAATTGGCGGGCTATGGGGGGCTGTTGGTTTAGGAAGCGGAGTTAGGGATAATGGTTGGTCCAGAGATTGGGGCTCGGGAGTTAAAAAGCAATGCCGCGCGCGAAGTGAAACAATTCCTACTACCATCTACCTACCTATATATAGAAAACGAGCAGCAGAGACCATAGCTTAGTATATAGATAGCTATATCTCTCTTATAGCACACTTTTACTTTCTTCTATTAGTATATTAAAAAGTATATTGCGCTTTTAACTTATATTATTTATCCCTCACGCTTGTGCCAGGTAGCCTTCTAATATTATACTTTTCTTATTTTCCATCTTTAGCTTACCCGCATACCGTATGTATAAAGTCGCATTTACTGCCTGGCCCCTATTTATACTACATACGGCTGACAAACAGGATGTAGGATATGTGCATAACGTACACCGACTATTTCACCTGTGGCCATATCTATAGGACTCGAGACCGTCCTTGCACAAACCCAGGGTCTCGGGGCTGCATTCGAAGCTATAGAGATGGGGACACGATACCCAGTAACTGCGGTGCCCCAGCTTGCAACACCCCCCCGTCATCCGATCGAAAGTAGTGTTGATGAGGCCTTTGGTGGCTTCGGGATGTGGCAGAAATTGAGACCTTGGCCAATCATTCGCAATCACCTTGTCAGGCTAGCAGAGACCAGTGAAAGCCATTGGCCGTTGATCTCATCGGATATCCTAGGTGCATTAAACACAACTACATATTGAGGAAATGAACTGTGTTGTTCTATTCAATTTCGAGCTTGTCCTCGTTTTCGTGCCGCCTCGACGCCTCATTGATGCCCCAGACACAGGATCACAACTTTTAGATTGCAGTTGTCTCACCGGAACACTTCCAAGTCGCCCTTCCCTCACCAAGCCAGCCTCATGGCCGGACCTTGGCGTTCGGCCATGACCGGAAATTAGACTTATTGAACCATTGCTGGCAGCCAAACTCCCTCATAACTCTCTTGCCGTCTTTAGAGTCAATTTACATTTCGCAGGCTCTGTTCTTTCAAGGCCCGGGAACTAACCCATGTTTACCTAGAGCCAGAGGAATGCGCGGACGTCGAGCCCATTCTCCCCTGATATCGACTAGCAGAGCCTTCTCTGCAAACTCTTCGTCGGGCGTCTAAGACGCTAGCGAGACCCCCCACCTGTTCTTCCTCCTCGGCGTACTACGGCCTTCTTCCGCTTTGGCGCTGGCTGACCAGTGCGGCCAGAACCCTCCCTCTTCCTTCCCGGCTGCCGGCTCGGCCCCGCAGGAGGAAAACCGCCTTCCGCCGCATCCTCGGCTCGCCGGCGAGTTAGCCCGACGACTCCACTCTCGGCGTCCGCAGTCGAGACCTCGCGTTTCGCTTCGCCTCTCCAGGTAATATCCAAGATTAAACAGGAGGAATCACGTGCAAGAATTATCTAGATTCGCGGCGAATACATTTGGCATTCGCTGTGGTGACAATGCCCAGAAGACGAGCACTCTCATGGACTTTGAGCCTATCAGAAATGAAGACGTAGTGGTTTCCACCACTGTCAGAGAATATCATGCAGGATACGTGTGTACAGTGGGTTTCCAGACAAGGGAGCTTTACGATGGAGACTTGAATGTCACGACCAGGAACCCTGTTCTCATTATCGGTAACGGATGGGACCCCGTGACTCCCTGGCCGGGAGCCTTCAACTTGAGCGAGAGTTTCGTCAATTCAGTTGCCGTCAAGTACAAGGCCTTTGGTGTAAGTGCCATAGTCAAAAGTGCAGCTTTGACATGCTAACATGGACAAAACAGCATACTACCGTTGCTCAGAACTCGGACTGCACCTGGAACGTCATCAACAAGTATTTTATGGAGGGCGAGGTTCCGCCACCGGGCAGTGTGTGCGAGCTCGACGAGTATATCTTTTGAAATATGATAGACTTTAGTAGGGTGTTTGGGTTGGAGGCTCAAGCTTCACTTGACAAGATGTGGCAGGTCAGGGAGACCTTGGGATACTGTGATTTCTACTAACCTCGCTTTGGGGCGGTTGTTTACATAGAGGTTGGGCCTTTTGTAGAAGTACTAACGTCAATTGAGAGAATGCATGTGGATGGTGACTCTTTAAATCCCATGACTGTTATTATTTCTCTCTTCTCATGACGGCCGGAAAGAGTGTGAGACGTAGCAGCACTTGACTTGAGAATTGGTGAGTCTACACCTATGGATAGATGCATTGCCTCAAGGATCCTCTGAAGGATTATCCTATTGCATCCAGATGGATCAAGGGGACTTGCTTCATGAACTTGAAAGACCTCTGCCTGGAAAACATAGACGATGACGCTGTGTAGAATAGTTAGTGGCATCCGCCCCATGACTATCCAATAGACTCTTATACGTGATTGGCTAGCTCGGACTTTAGATGCAAAGAGGAACTAAACGTGGTGCTAATAAAGTTGCGAGCTTGATATGAGCCTCTTCGAATAGTGTTCGGCCCCGGTCTGGTTGCAACAGTGCTGGGACAGGGATATCGGCTGATCAGGCTTCTGTTATTGAAGGATCAAAACAAGGCTGAATTGTGTCCTAAAGAGGTAATCCATTCGAGCAACATAAGCAGTTGTCGAGGCTATTAAGCTGCAATGGGCATCCTTTGGATCACGGAACTCTGTGGTGAAACGTTGGAATGCTGACCACAGGACTACAGCTTGTCCGTAGGACCACACCCCGGCTCCTTCGGCCTTCATGAGAAAGAAGGCTGTTGGCAACGGCATACAACGCAACCCCCATATTATTCCCGCTGGGAAATGACGCGATGGCCAGCTCAACAGTAAGCCCTAGCGGCTTAGCTTCTGACCCCAAGTTGACAAGGACCACTGACTGGAGCGTTGAGCATCTATCCAAGGAGCGCTAATCGCAGCTTGATGCGGCTTCTCGGCCCCCAAGGCTGATTTGGAGTTGTTAGCATAAATAGTCCTCGTGGACCATTGACTTGAGAAGAAACTACTTTGTCTACAAGCGAAATCTACTCTTTAAACTTTGCACTTGTTTTTGTCTTCAACTTCACTTCTACAACATGGCTGCTGCACTTATTGATGCAGTCGCCTCCAACGGCAAGGTCTTTACAGAGACCGGGGACGAGGGTGCCAGGCAACAGGTTATAGCCGCAGCCGCCGCTCTCATCCAAGAGCTCGAGAACCCTGGAGAGCAGCTGGCGAGAATTGGCTGGGGTGAGCCAACTCGGACAGCTGCCTTTAGAACCGGCTTTGAGCTGGGACTTTTCAAGAAGCTTGGTGAAGAGCCTCAGAGCAGTGAGCAGTTGGCGGCTGGTACAACTGCTGACCCTGTACTTGTTGGTATGTTCATTAACTACCCCAGTGCTGTTACTTTTACTAACATCAATCGTAGCTCGAATCCTGAAACATCTTGCTGCTAATGGCATCGTCAAAGAGGTGGGCATGGATCAATATGTCGCCACACCATTCTCCATGTCTACTCGAGACCCAACCATGGAAGGGGGTCTCATCTACAGCTTCGAAGGAATGATTCCTACCTTTCAGGGACTCCCCGAGTTCTTGGCCAAGACAAACTATCAAGTCCCCAAGGATGCTAGCGACGGACCCGTCCAGTACGGCCTCAGGACGGAGAAGCCTTTCTTTAGCATTCTGAAGGAGAATGCCCGCCTCGGCAAGGCCTTTAATGGTTTCATGACTGGCTATGCTAAGGCTAGACCTCGTTGGGTTGACTTTTACCCTTTCGAGGAACGTCTTGGGGCTGATGACAAGTCTGCTGAGCAATCTGGTCCGCTGTTGGTTGACATCGGTGGTGGTGTTGGCCATGAGTTGCTTCGCCTGAATGCCAAGGACAATGTCCCAGCCGGTCAGTTGGTGCTCCAAGATCTCCCAGAGGTCATCGAAGATGCCAAGACAACCGGAAACTTGCCTGAAAACATCCAAGCCGTGGCGCACGACTTCTTCAAACCCCAGCCCGCTGAGTATCGCGGTGCCCGCGCCTACTTCATGCGCCTCATCCTCCATGACTGGCCCGATGCCGAGTGTGCTGTCATCCTGTCTCACCTTAGAGATGCCATGACCAAGGGCTATTCCCGCCTTCTCATCAACGAGGCTGTGTTGCGAGATGTGGGAGCGCCTTGGCAACAGACGAGCCTTGACTGGACCATGATGGGAATGCTTGTGAACCGGGAGCGGACGGAGAGCCAGTGGCGCAAGCTGTTGGCGGATGCAGGATTAAAGGTTACTGGTATTTGGCACAAGGATTCAGAGAGTGTGATTGAGGCTATGTTGGAGTAGACAAGCCGAAGTGTGCGGATTTTTACTCAGATACTCCTTGGTGATAGCAACAAGTTAACGAATTTGACCTTGTAAACATTTGACGGGTTCGATTCTCCTTCAACTTGGCTGAGACTTTGCATGATATTCGGTATCTTTAGGGAAGAAAATGACTGCCACTCCGATACTTGGGATCTTGTAGAGACTAGAATGTCGAATGCTCTACTAGAAGGGCAGACGATGAACCTTTCAGCCCATAACGTCACATGCTGGATAGTGAATAGCCTCACTTTGCAGCACCCTCACCAATCAGCAACCTCGGTTCCGTGGTCTAGTTGGTTATGGCATCTCGTTAACACCGAGAAGGTCCCCGGTTCGATCCCGGGCGGAACCATTCTTTTTGCCCCCTGGGAGGTCTTAATAGCCATTCCTTTCTTGTTCTGCTGCTCTCCTAGCTCCACACTCGATGGATTCGTGTCAAGCTGTTACCACTCTGGAGTTGTTTAGGCTTTATTGGGGGCATATTTGATGTCGTAGCCCGCCTGTAAAACCACTCTTAGTGGTAGATCTTTGACTCCTTTTCAAGGTCCTTATATTCCATGGTTAGGCTTTCAACTGCAGCATGTTGGTATAGATTGGTGATGTACATGACATTGGTAGATATCCCTGAAATCCTCAACGTTCCCAAAATAACAACTCGTACCCAATGCTGTTTCCGACGCCTTGCGTTTAATCAATTGGTGGTGGCTTGAACCCTGAATCCCCCTCTGGTGGCAGTCCCGCAACACGGCCTCTTGTCTCTGACAGGAGCTCATGCCACTGGCTGCGAGAATAGTGTGTATTCATCTGTTGAAGCCCCTTGTGGACATGATCAGTAAACCTTGGTGAGAGACTCTTCCAAGGCTCCAAAGGACTATAATCCCCTCTCTTCTTCCGATCCTCGGGACTGTCAATCTCTGTCAAGAATTTGTAAAGGTGCGGCCCGTAGTCGCCGGAAGGGTAGACTATGGCTCCATGATCGAGAAGCGTCTTCATCATAGGGTATCCCAGCGACTCCCCAAGCCAGCTCGCCGCCTCCAGCGCGCTTCCAAAGTAACCTCCTCTTATGTTAGGGTCCGCTCCTTGATCAAGGAGAAGCTCAATCATGGTCGAGAAACGATAGTAGACTGCCATTTGCAACGCCGTGCCGTAGAACCCGGCAACCTTGTTCACATCAGCCCCCGCCTTGAGAAGCAGTTGCAGGGCGGAGGATTTCCCTAGAACTGCCGCAATGATCGGTATGCCCCAGAAGCCACCCTCGAGGTCCAGGTCAGCACCACGGCTGATCAACAACTTCACCATATCTTGATGCTCCATGTAAGCCGCACACTGCAGCGCAGAACCGTCCCTAAGGGAGCATATGTTGATGTCAGCCCCGGCATCGAGCAGAAGCGCAGCAGTCTCACTAGATCCTTGACCCGATGCTGCGGCCAGTAAAGGACTGTCGGATAGTCCGCGGTGGCAATTTACATCCGCCCCATTAGCCAACAAGAGGCCCACCAAGTCTGACCTCCCGTCGTATGCTGCAATCTGAATAGGTGAGCTCCGTAGACGGGTACCTGAAGTGTTGACATGTACCTTGGCCCCGGCATCAAGAATGAGCTTGCAGAGGTCATAGTGGCCGTATTTGACGCCCAAGGACAACATTTCTTCTTTTTCCTCCATCAGGCGTCCAAAAAGCGACGCATCGTCCTCGAATATGGCCTTCAAATATCCGGCCAGGCCCAGAGCAGCAAACAGTACCAAGGGGTCACGCCGAATATCGTATGATACCTTGCGCAAGTCAACAGATTTGTTTTCCAGTGGGATGATGAATGAGAAGAATCCGAAGCTTTGTATCCAGTATTCAGCGTGATCAGCGGAAAAGATGTCAACCAAGTCGTAAAAGTGTGTGTCGCTGTAGTACAACTCGGCATCTCCAGCTTCCGCAATACGAACATGGACAAACCATCCTTGTGCGTAGTTAATGAGAGGGCCAGGACCAAATGGCAGCTCCCGTTCGACCTTGTCGGGTTGTGATCCTTGTGAGGCACGGGACGAGCCATCGAGGCGATCGTTGGCTGCAGACTCCAACAAGACGGCGAGACATACAGAAGCCATAGCTCTGTTAACTTGTTTTCTGGACCAGTGGTGGGTTTCAAAATACTCTTGGACTGATAAATGGGCGAAGCGGCAGACCTTGGCGTGTCTCACCGAACCGCTCCCGTCGTCGAAGGCATCCGTTTCGACGACTGTGATGAGGTTATGGCAGGCGTCAAGCACAAAATCAATGTCTATATCGACTTCAAAAACCGTGGTCGTATCTGGATCCTGGCAAGCTGCAGCTACGAGCTCATCAGGCCTCAGAGGTCTGTAAGAACCCATGAGCCACTGGAACGCTCTGTCGGCAACTTGTCCCCAACTCCCTTTCCGGGACTTGATGTCGTGATATATCTTGTCATATGCGTTCTTCAGGCCCTCGGGTAGGTCATCAAGATACTGAAGCACATCTTGGTCTCGTCGTAATTTGAGAAGATCGTCGATATGCAGCGCAGCCCACTGGAACCTGATCCTAACATTAGCCATGTAACCCGAACGCTCTTCGAAGGCCGTTCTCACATTGCCTGGCTTTTCGTTTTGAACGTTGAAACAATCTTGGTCTGTGTCTGGCTGGATATTTTGGACCGAAATTGTGGGCTCTTGTCAAGCTTATCCTCAATGAACTGCTCGATGTCTTGCTGATTGTCTGTGGCCTGGATCTCAAGATGTTGCCCGCTCTCGTACCGAGCTTTCAGATCTGTATCGTTGCGGCTTGCAATGAAAATCTTGACAGGGTGCGAAGAGCTGTTCAGAAACTCCTCTAGAGCATCCATGAGTATGTACCTAGTCTCCTTGTTACATTCATCCAGACCGTCGATGACGATGGTGGTCTGCGAATATCGACTGAGCATCTTGACGGCCAGGTCCCTACACTCCAGCACTGTGAGTTGGCTCATGGCAAACCCAGTCGATTTTCGCTGATCATACAGGTCGACAACAAATGACATGATGAGCTCCTTTGTGGTTTTGGTGGCCAGCTGACGGACGAGACTTTGGAGCACGCGTGTAGGCTGCTGATGGTCCTCTTGATTTCGATCGCAATAAAAGTATGCCAGGCCCTCGCTATCAAGATTGGAACTCCCAAGATCCATGAGGCCATCGATGACCTTGGAACTGAGCTTGGTCTTACCACACCCTGCTGTATAAAAGGTCAGTATTTTGCAAAGACACGACGCAACCTGAGGACTTACGTATCCCATGCAACCAGAGAACCATCGAGGCACTCGTATTCCACCAGTCATTGTAAACTTGATGCCGCAGCAACCACTCGCCCGTTCCACGAACACGCCCAGCTCTAGCAGCGTCGTGGTCGCTTAGATGAGGTATGCTAGATAGCCATTGGAGGATTTCGGCGTTCTTTTCCTTGTCTTGGCGGGTCCAGAGATTCTTGACATCTGCGCCAAGCCGAAGTAGTTGAGAGGTGAGAACACCCTGGAGTTCTCCATACCTCCCGGCGAGGTTGCGGTGAAGTTGTCGCTGGTATACCCTCTCGAAAATGGAAAACTCAACCTCGACTCTCGATTCCAGACTTTGTAGGTTTCCCATATACTGACCAAGCTCGTCCACGTTGAACAGCGCGTGCATGGCTCGGCGTGTAGTGCGTTTGGAGATTAATCGAATGTATAGGGCCATGAAGGATAATATGCTAGCGTAAAGCTGGATTAGAGCTGTCTCGAAATTCTGTGCAGACTGATCAGAAGCCAAGGCATCCGCCTTGGTATACATGGTCTCGTACACCGCACAGCGTAGCAGGAGGTATGTCACCTGCTCCATGCCGACAAGAAGCTGACCATGTTGTTGACTGTCCGCGGTGGCAGCCTGTTGCACCGAATGTCAGCCAGCGGCTTTGGCAATCCCATCGAGTCTTTACCTGTAAGACGAAACGAACAGCTGCCCAAGGCAGGGCACCATGGACCGGATCAAAGCTGACTGCCACATCTCCAACCCCCTTCATCTTGTCTAGCCAAACGATAATCTTGCCGGCCACATCCCGAAGAATGACATGTCGACCGTTGAATCTGAACTTCCAGGTCTTGGCTTCCGCTTGTCGCTGCTTCTCAAGAGCCAGTTGCTGGATCTGCTCCTGTATCTGCTCAGGTGGCTGGACAGTTCCAGTGGTGCGGATCAATGCAATCCTCGTCTCTTCCGGGAGTGTCTCAAAAGCCCTTACCCACAGTGCTTTCTTTGTTTGGTGTGTGGAAGGCCGGGTCGCATTGAGGTTGGGTAATTGATGCGTAGGCGTAGTTCGATTGCCTGGCCGAGAAACCTGCTCACCAGGTGCAGGTGGCGCATACGGCGATGGCGGGCGAGATAAGGGCCGAGAACTATGCGCAGCTCCCGTCTTTGCAGGTTGAGTAGGAGCAGTGACGGGGCTGTGAGCAGACTGAGATGCCGATAATGAAGATTCCGAGCCATACTCCGTTGCGTCTGGAGGTTTGAGAGTCGTGCCGCCTCCGAACCAAGACTTAACCTTGTCCCGTTTTCGACCCATTGCCCTGGGCTGAGGGGTGGGTTTCACCCGATGGTGGATGTAACGGTCGGACCGGTAGAGATGATACTCGAAAGGCAAACAAATCCTCAAAAAAGAGACAGGAACCGGGCTATGACAAGGCCTCCCGATTTAACCTGCTTAACTCCAGTAGGAGTTGCATCGTTGGAGAGTTTTCGTGTGATTGGAAGTCGTGAGAGTCAGTACCTAGCGCATCCTAAGATCTTGGGTGCGTCACGTGCTGCAAGGTGTTTGGCTTTCAGTGGCTGCCTCCCTCCTTCCTTGGGTTGAAAAACAGAAGCGTCGGTTGGAACGGTGAGGCTTGGGGGGGCAATGCATGAGGCTGGTGCAGAGTTGCTAGGGGATGATTGGGGGGTTAATGATTGACTGAAAGCGGACAATTGTAATACTGTAGTAAAGTTCAAGGCCGATTGGATCTAGTAGCAGTTCAATTGACGCTATAGGAGTGAATAGCTGCCCGAGCGACATAATTAGGTAGGTAGGTAGGTAGGTAGTCCTCGTACAAGTTCCCGCTATTCATCAGCAAGTTCAACGACCCCAGGCACTAACTTCACCAGGTGGGTAACACAATTACACTGTGGCTCCCGTGTTAGTTTGCCGGGCCCACAGATTTTCAACTCCGAACTCGGTTCTTCGCGTCATTCTCTTTCCTTCTGCTTCACAACATCCCTCATTCAATTCGCCCTTGGATAGTGGGCCTGGAGCTGCTACGGGGCCGAGAAGCATCGTCTGTCAATCGAGGCGATCTCAACACCAGCGACGATGCCTGCACGCGATCCTCAGCGCCAGGAGAGACCTCGCAATGGCGTCTTGCACGATGAGACTTCTCCTCTCCTCCCTCGCGCACCCGAGACGCCTCAATTGGGTCAAACCAAGTCCCTAACCGAGATTCACAGCATTTGGTCCGAAGCGAAGCTCCTCTGCCAGTACTCGCTGCCCCTGATCGCGACCTATCTTCTCCAATACTCGTTCACCGTCATCACGACAGTCGTGGCCGGCCATTTGAGCGCCGAGGATCTCGCAGCCTCTTCCCTGGGTTTAACCACCATGAACATTGTCGGCTTCACCATATTTGAAGGTATGGCAACCGCTCTCGACACTCTCTGTGCCCAGGCGTATGGCTCCGGTCGTCTCACGGGCGTGGGACTGCACATCCAACGTATGGTCATCCTCATGACGGTCGTTATGGTCCCTGTCGCCACTTTCTGGTTGTGTTCGCACTGGATTCTTCCATTGCTTGTACCTCAGCGGACCCTCGCTCTCAAGGCCGCGTCTTTCTTGCGCGTTAGTCTTGTTGGACTGCCCGGATATGCTTTCTTCGAAGCTGGGAAGAGGTTTCTGCAGGCACAGGGTGATTTTGGTCCGGGTATGGTTGTGCTCATCATCTGCGCGCCTGTCAATGCCTTTCTCAGTTGGTTCTTCGCCGTAAAGCTAGACATGGGTCTCGATGGAGCTGCTTTTGGACAGGCCCTTGCGAACAACCTCAGACCTGCGCTGCTACTGCTGTACATTGTCATCTTTGGAAAGAAGTCACACCGCTGCTGGGGTGGTTGGGATGCAAAATCCGCCTTTTCCGTCGGGGAATGGGGTCCAATGGTTCGTCTGTCCGTTGCAAGCACAGCTGTTAATGCCGCCGAGTGGCTTGCTTTTGAGATCCTCATGATCAGCACCTCGTACATCGGAACCCGTCATCTCGCCGCCCAAACCGTGCTCAACACGCTCTCCATCGTTACATGGCATATCCCATTCTCGATCAGTGTTGCCGTTACCACGCGATTCGGTCATCTTATAGGTGCAGGAGCCTTAAAGGAAGCACGTCGAGCTGCAGTTCTGTATGCCATTGTCTTCTTGGGTGTGGGTGTTTTCGATGGTGTCTTTTTGTTCACTCTGCGAAGGCCATTGGCAAATCTCTTCTCAGAGGACGCTGGTGTGAGAGATCTCGCCATCCAATCTATGCTCGCCGTGGCCGTATTCCAGATCATCGACTCCGTCATCTGCGGAACCAACGGTGTGCTAAGGGGTCTGGCAAAGCAGTCTGTCGCTGCATGGGTTGTGCTGGCCGTCAACTACCTGGCTGCCGTACCTTTCGCCATCTGGCTTGAGCTTGGAAGCCCGGATATGAAGCTTGATGGTCTGTGGGTTGGCCTTGGGGTTGGAATGGTCATCATCGCCATAATTGAGTGTGTATACATGAAGTGGATTCGCTGGCAGGACTGTGTTGATAACGTGAGGGAGAGGGAGGACGACGGGACATAGGATATCCACGTCTGTGCTGCCAAGAGAAAGTTCTCGTTATGGTCTAGATATTACGTAGCGATACAGGCATATAGATGGGCGTCGATGCTGCGGCTTTATAACGCACATGTTAGACTTCTAATGGCTACAACAGGGGGAAGAGGACACACAAGAATGATTGGATAGTAGAAGAATAGCTCAAAGAAGTGGTAAAAGCAGACGTCTCATGATATAAAAACACAAGCTCTTTCTAGCCATGCATGGACAAGGCCAATGCTAGAGATAGACTCCATATATTCCGTAGGCACCCAACTGACTAGCAAATTGCCTAGCCCCCTAGCCAAACGGATTGTGAGAGGGAATCAACTGTGATAGGCTCAGTGTCGATCAGGTTCAAAGTTCCACCCTGTTCAAGCAAGGCAAGGTATTCACCTATTTGACTTTGTTAGTCCTGCAAGAAAAGGGAATATCAAAACACGAACCTGCAACGCCCCAACGCGACAGCCCCTTCAGGCTGCTCACCATCTGTCTCAAGGCGTCCAGCATTTCTGGCTCACGATCTTCGCGTATGAACCAAGCACACGCAGTCGCGGAAGCATAGAAGCACCTTGCCATGAACGGACACCGAGTTGGAATCTGGGCTAGTCTAGGACCTGTGGAGGAGGCCAACACCCGCAACCCCTCTACGCTGAGACCTTGCATCTCCGTGTCCAGGGCCAGCCGTGCCCGGCTCGAGGCCCCTGGGGCATTAGGGCACCCGTACGAACCATACAGGAGGGCCTGAGCTGAGACGCAGATGGAGATGGCACTCCACAGGGGATACTCGTCGTTTCCAGATTCATAGCCCGCGGTCTGCTCGATGGAGAGTTTCAAGGCGGCGAGTGCTTGATGCAGACTCTGGGCCTCGGTGAGGAGATCTGCGGCCTCTTGCGAGGATTTCTTCTTGCAATCTCTGTTGTTGATGACCTTGCCGAGCATGTGGGCCGCTTGACATGTCCTGGCGAAGCAGCCGAGAGGCGCGTAGGAGCTGAAGGACGCTGTGTAGAGGGATTGACTGGGGATTGATTTTCCTCTGCCCCAGTCGTCGTCGTTTACTGGTAAGAGTTCATCGGGAGATGGTTCTGGTGTGGCAAATGGGAATCCGCTAGTTTCTGTGTTGATGACTCTGGCAAGGAGCATTAGCTACACTCTGGAAACTTCACTTGTAAGAGAGGTTAGCATAGTGACTCACCTGTCGAGGATGAAAATGGACCACCACGTTCTGCGCTGCTCCTCTCGTAGACTCCATGTATCGGCCGGTTTGAACAGCTGTTGGGCATCTCTATCATGCCATCCCATCAAAATGACCAACCTAGCTGCACGGCCGATGGTGAGGTACGCAGCTGGATGAATGGCGTGTGATAGTTCATAGATGGAAAGAAGAACAAGCGACTGGATGAGTCGAAGGGAGGCTAGGCCTGCGTTTTCTGCGGTAGAGGAGAGAGACTTTGTCAAGGAATACAATGGATGCTGGGAGGGTGGATAGTTTCCCAAAGAAATTGTGCAGAGTTTCATGCAAAGCAGGAGAAGATCGTGACTGGCATCCTCTAAGGAAAGCTGTATGTCTCGTAGTCGCTTCTCACTGATCATGGGAAGCCACTGATGTATGGTAGAAAAGTAGCCATGGTGCAGAGCCGATCGGTCAGAGATGGTAACGTGCTCCGAACTAATCAACCGTAAGCGAGATGCAGGACCCCTTGTCAAGACGTTGCCGGACAAGGGAGTGAAGAGGTGTGCATCCAGGAAGAAGGATGACGGGACCGAGGGGGTAGGGCCCTCGAATACGGGGGTTAGACCTGGAGTGTCTGGAACTTTGGTCGAGGTTGGATCGGAATAGTCGCAGATCTTGCCAAGGCGAATACACTGTGTTGGGCATCAATCAGTCTTGGGTGGCCGGGGTCTACGGTGTAAGATGCTAGTGTAGAACACACGAGTGAGCACGAGGGCAGATCCTTGCTACACCTTCTCTTGAGACGTCTAGGAAAAGGTATCAGCGGATTTACTCGTGTACTCATATTTACCTTGGCGGACAACTATGCTGCTCTGCGGTCGGGCCAAGCGAGAGTCTGAGCGGACACTTACCGGCATGCTTCACAGGCGTGACGGGCCTTGGAGGGTGTCATTATCGAATGAGGAGCTAGTCCGCTCCTTTCCGCCGATGAGACTGACTTTTAGGATGAATAGGGAGGGGAAAAGTGGAAGATTTTCAACCAGGCTGCGGATGTTTGAGGTGAAGAAGGTGACAGCTGAGTGAGAGCGGGATAGAGCGGAAGGGGGATATAAGAGAGCGGCCCCGGAGCGGACTTTAGTGGGGCCGTAATGGACTGCGCTCGGCATTTAACGATGATATTGCTTCGTTAACGTTGTGCTTACTTGACAATCATGGGATGGTATTAGAAATCATAAGTTGAATGATTGCTTTTAAGATGTATTTAAAATTGGGAAATGATCAAATTTTGGACACTATCGGCCAGCTCTAAACACACCTCCACTTACACCACCAACACCAACGCTAACGCCGACACTAACACAACACTATCCAACGACTAACAACCAGCGACCAACCATGACTGCACAGAACCTCATTGTCGTCATCGGAGCCACTGGAGGCCAAGGAGGCTCCGTGGTTAACACCTTTCTCAATGAACCCAATTGGCGAGTTCGAGGTATCACTCGCAACTCTTCAAGCTCCAAGGCAGAAGCTCTCAAAGACTGTGGAGTCGAGGTCGTTCAAGCCAACCTAGACGATCCGGCTTCTCTAGTCCCGGCCTTTGAAGGTGCCGATGCAATCTTCCTTGTCAGCGACTTCTGGGCTATCTACGATGAGTTGACAAAGAAACCCAACCCGCACTCCGGAAAGTCGCTGAACGAGCAGGCCAAGGAACGGGAGACGCAGCAACTCAACAATGCTATTGATGTAGCTGCTAAACTCCCGACACTGAGCCGCTTGGTGATTTCATCGCTTCCACACGTGGCAAAACTGACTGGCGGCAAATACACACACATTTACCATTATGAATCCAAGGCCGACGCGGAGGACTATGCGAAGGATAAGTACCCGGATCTTTGGTCCAAGACGAGCGTGTTCAAGGGCGGCTTCTTCTTGAGCAATTTCACAGATCATCCAATGTCTCAGCCGATCAAGGTTGGTATGTCTGGTAGTTGTTGTGTACTGAGAAGAGTGTTGCTAACACGCTATAGAAGGAAGATGGCAGTGTGGAATTCGTGTCAAACTTGGACCCTGACACTAAATTCCCTTTTATCGCACAAGACGAGGACACTGGGCCGATTGTCAAGGCTCTTATTAACGAGGCACCGGGCAAAAGTGTCATGGGATGGCGGGAGTGGCTCACACTGCGTGAGGTCGTTGATATCTTCAACGAAGTGACTGGTAATAAAGCCAAGACCGTTCAGCTCCCCATGGGCCAGTTTGGGTTTGAGTGCCCGCCTGATTTGCAGCCTGAGATGATGGAGAACTGGGCATTTGCCAATGAGTATGGGCTTGAGGGTCGCAATGATCCTGATATTGTTCACCCAAAGGACGTGAGTTGATCATTGCTGCCTTGCTTTAGTTGATAATTTCTAACGTGATACAGCTTGACTCGCCTCCTAAGTTGGGGACTGTTGCGGATTGGCTGAAGAAGCAGGATTGGGCTAAGGTTTTGGGATCTTGAGTGTGGAGGATATAAGGATACGCGAGGTCCTGAGAAACCACGTCTATATAGTTTCCCCTCTGGTCAAGATAACTCTGTTACTATTCACGTGTGGTAGCTAGAAGTGTCTAGATTGTCAGGAATGCTTCTAGATTCATTGTCTTTTACCAGAGCCAACACTTGTGGTACAAGTGAATAAATGTTAATCATAGGCACCCAGTTATCAACCGGTGTCTCTTTTGCTCATGTTATAATCCTGTGTGGTATTGTGAATTACTCACTAACCACCTCACTGCACTGACGTGATTGTATGACTGCGGAGTGGAGAATACAGAGTAAACGATGAAAATCCCGCAGCTTTCGGTGTGATGAGTCACCGGCTTAATCTCCATCATTATCTTTTCTTACTTATACCACGGCGATATCTCAATACCCAAAGCACTCTCCTACAAGAATCTAACTTCCTCTATTCAGCAAATATGGCTGCTCCTCAGAAGACTGTAGTGATTGCTTCCAATAGCATCCCCAAAACAAAAGCAACCCGCGAAGGCTTTGCCCAATTACTGCCAGGCTCGTACGAGTTTCAAGGCATCAGCGTTCCCTCTAATGTCGCCGAACAACCCTTTTCAGATGAAGAAACCCTCAGTGGAGCAACAAACCGGGCCCGTAACGCTCAAAAAGAACTACCGAACGCCGACTTCTGGGTCGGAATCGAAGGAGGTGTCGAGCCTCGTGACGGTTCAATCTTCAACTTTGCATGGATCGTCGTCATTGGAAAGGACGGAAAGCTGGGAAGGGCTCGAACTGCAGGATACTTTCTCCCAGAGAAGACGTGTGAGCTGTTGAGGCAGGGCGTTGAGCTTGGTCATGCGGACGACCGGATTTTTGGCCAGACAAACTCCAAGAACAAGAAGGGCTCGGTTGGGATTCTGACGGATGGCGTGGTTGATCGAGCGGACTTTTATACCCAGGCTGTTATCTTGGCTTTGATTCCTTTCAAGAATGCTTCATTGACATTCTGATTAGATAACTAGGGGCTTAATTATCACATACACCTAGGTCGTTGATCACCTCCATGTCGTAGTCGTTGGGCCCGGTGCTGTCCATCGTTTTGAGCATGATGCCTTTCCTCCGTTACCGACTCGAGACCGATCAAGTAGTATCAGGTCAGTCTGTGCCCTACAGCTCTTAGTTGGACAGGGTTTGGTCAAGTACGCGTGGATCCGCTGACAATATCAATCCAACTTCCAATCACTGCTTCGTTTTATAGTTGTTTCTAGTCTCTTTATCACAGACTCGACGCAATATTAATCCCATTTACTACCTCTAAACTTGTAATATGGTTCACTTATGTTTAACTGTCTGCCGTGAGTCATAGCATCCCAGATATATAACACTGCAGCGTATTGCTTTGTACTCGACTAGATACACCATCAAGACAAACACCAAACCATTAAGATATGACTCTACCTAGGCATCCAACATGTCTACATCTCACGGTATTACCCTCTAAGCCGCTGATTTTTGTCCATCTGGTTTCTACCTTGACGAGTATTCGTTTACCCTACCCCCACACGACTAGCAATTCTAATATGCTAACTGGTTGTAAATCAGGGAACACCAACACCCTCGACTTAAGTGAAGATCACAAAACCATAGAAATAACCGGCCATAAAGTCACAAGCAACAAAACCATTACCTTTACTATTAAATGGACCGATGCTAAAATGGGCCATGAAGAATATATTCATATCACTAAGAGCGATATGAAGGCTCGCAACCAGGCGAAAGTCGATGAATACTGGGAATCTTGCGGTGGCCGGGAAAGGGCTGCTAGTGTGAGAGAATAATGCGACCATTGATACAGGCCAGAATTAGGCCCATGGCGCTGATAGACATTCATTCAGTCGATCCGAGAGTCAATGGTATATATTAGAAATGTGTTCTTTGTTAAAACCCGGCCCTCGATGGGATAACTGAGCCAGAAGATCGTCAATGGTATCACCTGATGAATGATTCTCATTCCTTATCCCATGTATTGTGACATGGTGCTACAGAATGAGTATCGTACGCCTCGAGTACTGAGCCGAAAGCTGATCAGGAGAAATTTCTTGAGGAAGTCTTCTCCAGTTCATATAGCCCACCCGGTGGAAGGTCTGCTGTTCCAAGGGCTGATACAGAACCAGCCCCCTGAACCGGAAGTAGGGGATGCCTCCTCGATCGAGGAGCAGTAGGAAGAAAAATTGTCCCCGCGCGTCTTTCGGGTGCATCGCCTTCCTAACGGCTTTGTTCCTCACCCAATGATCAAAATCTCCAAGGTCCGGCTCGCTCAGATGCGACATGATTTCGTCGTCCTCAGCGTGCTCGTCTAAGAACAGCTGTACTTCCAGATGAGGATCTTCTGCAACCCAGAAGCTGTCCTCAGTTGGATTGTCAGAGCCATATACATAGTTGATCTCGAAAAGATAGCCACTGATGTTGATGACGCCGCCCACTGAAAAGCCGTCCATGCCCTTGTTGCACAATGGCGAGATTCGTTCGACCGAGGCATAGCATGGTTCCCGGAGCAAGTTGGAGTACATAAAAACATGAAAGCCCCCTGAAAGTGAGGTCCAGCTCCAAGACGGCCCGGCGTAGACAGCTGATCGTTGTGCATGCGTAATAGGTCTCCAGCATAGTGCTGCAGGGAGATGACAACGCCATAGACCGGCCATGTACTCATGAATAATCCCGCGCGAGTGGCCAAAAGATTGTACGATACCGGAGAAGGCTACTAGTCGGTCGGTTTCTCTGGTCAAGTTCGTCCTCGTATACCCCTCGACACGTCCGTTCCACTCATTCAGGTCGTCCGAGTGTGTTGGCGCAGTGGCTTCCTTCAACGTTCTGGCTTCTTCCCACCATCTCCCGCCTGGGACCTTGGGTACCCCGGTTGGCCGTATCTCGCAGGCCAATTGTTGCCGGCAATGCCACCAAAGTTGGTGGCTGCCAAGAATAAGGGAGCGTTTCGAAAGGTACCATTCCTGGTATACCCAGGCGCGAGAGCGCAAGGGGCAGTAGATAATATCCTCATTGAATAGATTCTCGTGGACTAGTTGAAAGTTTTAGCCTTGAATAGTAATACTCTCGGGTCGTAAAAGCTTTGGATCTCTGGCAGTAAAGCTTTTGCCGGTGCTATCAGATGCTGTGGCAGAGCATAAATTAAAGGCTGCGTGTTCGTAGACGAACTTCATATCCTTGGCTTCCTGAGCCCAATCCTCGTCGCAGTCCTGAATAATGCACAGCGAATCTATCCATATATAATGGAACCCCATCTGGAGACATAGGTGGATGGCTTCCTGGTAGGTATTAGGAAGCTGCTGAAGATCAAGTTTAGCGCAAAGTTGGGCGAGATTGCCGCACAAGAGCTTCATTGCGTCGACTTTTCCCCAGCAGTGAGAAAAAGCGACGTATGGTCCTGAACTGGAAGGCTCTGCGGCTGTCAAGACGAGTCTGAGGTGGTTTGTATCAAGAATGTGGATTAATCTGGTTGGCCGATACGCCGGGTCGAGTATTTGGCAGTCCTCATGCGTGTCACAGCAGGTCTTGAGCCATGCTGATGCGAGTTCGGCGAGAGCAGGGTCGTCGATTGAACCAGCAGGTACGTAAGGCTGGACAATGCAACTGGGGTCTAAAGCTATCAGCAGGGGAATACATAAGGGGAGGGGACGTTGCAATACCTGGTTCCTTCCATAGCTGAAATGTCCAACAGTATCCCCGAGCCGGTGTCCCGACGAGTAGGCCATCCCGAATGCTGTCATGTTTAGGGCTACGTAGACTGAAATAGCTTTCGAACGTGCCTGAGCGGCAAAGTGATAGTTCCGAACGCCATGTCTCGCTGAGCCGGATCGTCCCGCATATATAACATCCACGATCAGCGGCGATTTCCAAATCGAAACCGCTTTGGTGGTGAGGGATAAAACCGTTCTGTTCGCTTGATGCTATGGCCCTCTTGCACACAGCGCACAGGGCCGAGTGCACCTCTGTGGGCTCTGAAATTGGGACTGTGGGAGGAGCGAGTACACAGCTCTTGTCATTGGATACCATTGCTATAATGAGAAATGGATGTAAAACTGAAACAAGGATGAAGAGAAAGAGACTTTGGGTTGATTAAGAAAAGGGTGTTATTTAGAGCGGTGGAAGTTTGGGGCATGAGGTACATACTTGGTAGAACTTGATGCGAGACGTGATGCCTTCATCCACTTAGCACACGCCATGTGGTTTCCATTGAGCCTACATGTTGCGCTCGGGTGTCAAGAGAGAAGAAGTTTGTGCCTTGTTGTGTAACAGTGTGCCATACGGGAATGGGATATCGTCTTTGTGAGGGAACGCCATGTTGCATAGGATGCCATCTGTGCCCCAGATCTGGAACGAAGCCCTATGTTTCGTGGCACTCCAATGGCGGTTGCTCGGGGGCACCGCAGGCTGCCTCATCCATAGAGCATCATCCACGAGCGGGGGGGCATCGTCACAGTTGGCGTAGGTGATGCCGTCTCTGACGACAGTGTAGGACTTGGTGTTTGTGATGACCTTGTATGCGCGAGCCCACACTTTGTCCGACGTAGTATAGGAGAGCGTGTTATGCGCCGCGCTGGTAGGATGCTGGAGAAGGAGGGCTTCGGTCGTGGGTGGTGGTCATGATGATCGCACTGATTCAGCCCTAGTTTGGAGAATGCTTGATGGGGTGAAGGTTTGAGATGGGATGAAGATTGATCGATAAAAGAATGGAATAAAGGTCGGTCCATCTGATAAAAACCTGTTCAGATGATAAATTCAGCCACTTCCAAGTTAGCTGGCTTCGAACAACAGGACTGGGGCGATCGACATACGGGCTGATTATCGAAGTTCGCCGTCATGCCGTTAATGTCCAGTTGGCGGCCATCGGAGCCGGATCTACAGGCGCCTAAGCGCCCATAACTACAGAGGTAGGGTATAGCCGCCGCGTTAACGGCCCCTGTAGCCACGTGATCCCCTTTTGGTGCACCCTAAGGACAACTCACATCGACAATACCCTATTGGTATGGGGTAGTCTTTGCGCTGGTTATACTGTACATCCTACGTGATACAAAATACAGTACCTATTCAGCCCCAGCCATGTCAGATCACCCATCGCGCTGGCAAGCGCCGACAGAAACCATGGTAAGCGATGCTGCCCACTTCAGAATATTGATTTTGGTAGTCGCATCATCATAGTGATGGGTACCCCTTCTGACCATGTGCACCCACACGTGTTACGCATACAGATACAGAGGACGTTTCTAGAACGAGCGATTCAATTTGTTCTTTCGCTTTCCCCTAGAATGTTCGCCTCCTGGATACGAGATAGGTTTCCCGAATCGTGCCTGCCCGAGAAGATCGTCTTAAGAAGCAGAAAGAAGGCAGGGATGAAGAGTTTGACCAGGAGAAGGCAGCCTACGCGAAACTGCGTCCCATCCAAGGCGTCACAGTTCCCAGGTTCTATGGCGTCATCGCGTAACAACGACACCCGGGCCATGATTCTTTCCGACATTGGTGGAGCCTGCCTCGCAAGCCCGGAGGGTGTGGTGCTTGACGAGAAGGACTTTTACCAGCCGTTGTACAAGGTTACGACGAGTCTCATTGACCCAGGCGTTTCGCACGACGACTCGAATCTGGACAACTTGCACCTAGTGACCGAGGACGGCAAGGACAAGATCATAATGGTGGACATGGAGAGGGTGGACATGGGCCTGTCTGAGAATGATTTTGCCTTTGCGGCGTAGAGCAAGGCCTACTTTTTGAGCAGGCAGTATCGAAGCCACTTGAGGACACTGGAATATGATGGAATGCTGCTTCCTAAGAGGCTGCTCAAGGTGTAGGAGCGGCGGGCTTGTGCGAATAGGGGTAGTGTAATCCGAGTTTCCGGCGGTGTTAGATGACGGACCGGCTGACGAGAACACGGATAAATAGAAGATAGAGTCATAAGTCTATAATCGATAGGATGGGCCATCATAGAGTAAAGTAGCATCAGCTGAGGATCATAGGCGACAAGGGAATTCATTGCTTCAGCAGTCTCTCAATTTCTTCCATGGAGGTTGATGGATTTGTGCGAAACAGGGTAGATTATCAGCTTGGCATAATTAAACCTTCATGCAAAGCGTCGTTCCAACCTTGGCAATCAAGTTGATCCAATCCTCCTGGTCAACCCTATCCTTCTCCTCGACCCTCTTCCCAAACACCTCCCACACGGCAATGAACTTGTGGTTACTCTCCTCCGTCGTACCAATATCCTTGAACGCCCTCATCATGCTCTCGTGCTTCCGGAGAGATTGAAAGTCTCTGCGGGCCTTTTGCTTCTCTACGGGATCTGTGGCGATGAGGATTCGCACTTGAACACAGTAGAGAATCAGAGCAGCTAAACCAGCTGCCAACGCTGTAGCCACTGAAGAACCCGTGACTTCTTTAACAGCAGTGTCGGTAGGACCACCGTCAAGCTCAACCTTGGTACCGGGGAAGGTAAAGCTGATGTTGTTGATGTTGCCAACCCAACTGTCGACAGTCCCCGAAGCCGTGGCGGCGCCAATGGTGAAGATCTTGGGTGTCGCCTTGGACGGGTAAGTTGCAACGTGCTTGGCTCCCTGGTCTGAGGCTGAGCAGAACATGAGGATGTCGGCACTGGCCGCTTTGGTGATGGCGCTTTCGAGAGCTCGTCTTTCTTCTTCGTCTTCGGGAGGGTCGATGGTCCAGGACATGGAGATGATGTGCACCTTTTTTCTAACGGCTGCGAGAATTGCCTGGAATGGCAGTATTAGTTTCTGATGTAATGATTCAGAGAGTACAACTTGTACATACCTGTGCTGCGCTCTTGGCTGTGATCTGCCGAGCTGATTCATCCGAAGGGTGATCTTCCAACCTCAACACATAAAACTGCGCTCGAGGGCACAACAGATGAATCTGCTTTGCCATGATAGTCCCATGTCCAGTACTAGACACATAATACGGATCATTCAGGTTATGTTCAGGATCACGCTTGCAAAACGTCCGCCCACCGATAAATGAGTACTCTAGGTCCTTGATATCCACGCCGTCATCGATAAGGGCAATCTTGATGGGCTCTTCCATGCTCTCTTCAATCTTTCCACGATCGTAGTACCTCTCGGCGTCGAAAAGTAGTCTGCGGAACTCTTTCATGCACTGGATCCACTCGTGCTTGTTGGAGTGCTCAGTTTGGTCTTCTGCTCGGGTGGCGTTGACATCAGCTATTCCGCGGCGGACGACTGGTCCGTCTTTGAAGACGTCGACGTCGGGCATGAGTCGTTTCATGCGTTCAAGAAATTCCTTAACGTTTTGCTGTGTGCGAGAGCTTGACTCGAGTCCCTAGAGCTGTTAGATGATCTAACAGCTCTAGGG
>JABCKC010000855.1:0-15622 GCA_013186395.1 Fusarium papillatum | reverse complement strand
GCTCAAGATGATGCCTGTGCAGCCCGTTTTCGCCAGTCGTCCCTCACCACGGGCAACCGGTGCCGTCCTTGCTCCCTGCCACATCTGCCACCGCAAACCGACCAAAAAATCCGATCTCGACTCGTTTGCCGAGTGCCAAGGCTGTGGCGAACGAACATGTTTTGTTTGCATTCGAGAGTGCCAAGGCTGGAATATGGACAGAGACACAGTGCTGTCAGAACAAGAAGCCCTCACGAGGTCTTTTCATATGGACGACGTCGACGATGATCAACCCTCACAACGCAGTGCCAAGGGAGGACAAGAAGCGCATAAGGGATGGGACGCTGTTGGACACCGCTCTGTGGTATGTAGTAGATGCTGCATAGAACGCGGTGCAGAAGGAGACGTTGCATGTCTGGGCTGCTTCTCCCGGATGGAGGGCTCTTGAAGGAAGAACATGGACAACATCGGTGGATATTTTTTTTTCTAATGACGATTAATGACGGGATTCTCGAAACTGCTCTGGGCGTACACGTTGCATCTGGGGAGTTATTATAGCAAGCGTATCACTCTTTGACGAGTGCCCTCTTTTTGAGCATACGAGGTGGGGAAGGGAAAAGGAAGGTGAAGGGGACAACTATACGCATCATCATGCGAGGAACAGGCATTTTGGGATGGGGAATGGCGTTTCATTTCAAGGCCTTGGACTGGCCTCGGTTCTGATGCGCATGGTATGGTACAGGTTGCAACAATGCTTCGGAAATCACTAGGTAGATAGATAGAAACATCAGCGACATCTTGTACGATTCAGTTCCTGCAAGTATTGTCGGCACGAGCCTTCTTACGATGAAGGAGATTAATAAAGTCCTCAACCCAACTTAGTCAATGTTATATGTCAAGCGTGAATTCAGTTGATGGTCATTACGAGGATCAATGGCAAGTATTGTGATGGCTCGCTGTGGTGAGGAATATAGAGAATGCGGTTTCTACAAGGAACCAGCAAGCTCACATCCTCAAAGTCAATTGAAAGCTAGGAATTCACCCACTGATCCCTTTTAAACTATGTCACATCAAACATCACGGAAAAGGACCCAAAAAATGGCGTACTGCTTGTAAAAGCAACTTGTTCATTGAGGCGTCTATAATCCCGCCCATCCAATTGCCCTTTACTCATACACCGCATTAAATTACACCGCTGTCCAATGTCTACCTTAGTTGTACTGCATGTATGTCGCCGTCGAGTTGAACTTGAGGTTGCCCTTGATGACCTTGTCCACCGCGCTGAGGAAGTCCTTCTCTGAGGCAACCTTTCTCCTCGCGCGGATGGCAAACATACCAGCCTCAGTGCACACACTGCGCAGCTCAGCACCCGTCGCGTTGGGGCACAGACGAGAGATGAGCTCCCAGCGGATGTCGCGCTCGACCGACATACTCTTGGCGTGGATGCGCAGAATGTTGGCTCGGCCCTCGAGGTCAGGCAGTGAGAACTCGATCTTTCGGTCGATACGTCCAGGTCGCATCAGAGCAGGATCAAGGGTGGAGGGTCTGTTGGTGGCAAACATGACCTTGATGTTTCCTCGTGCGTCGAAACCGTCAAGCTGTGTAATCAGCTCCAGCATAGTTCGCTGAACCTCGTTGTCTCCACCAGCACCATCATCGAATCGAGCACCGCCGATAGCGTCAATCTCATCGAAGAAGATGATGCAAGCCTTCTTTGTCCGTGCCATCTCGAACAGCTCTCGAACCATCCTGGCACCCTCACCGACGTACTTCTGAACCAGCTCGCTACCAATGACTCGGATAAAGGTGGCGTCTGTTCGGTTGGCGACAGCTCGGGCACAGAGGGTCTTTCCGGTTCCAGGGGGACCGTAGAGCAGCGCACCCTTGGGAGGATCGATACCGAGGTTCACGAAACGCTCGGGAGATAGCAGGGGCATCTCGACAACTTCTCGCAGCTTCTCAACCTGCTCCTTGCAACCACCGACATCGCCATAAGTGACATCAGGCTTCTCCTCCACAGTCATCATGGTAACACTCGCGTCGATCTTGGGCGGCAAGGGAAGCATGATCTGGTACTTGTTGCGGTCCACACCAACCCGCATGCCCTCCTCGATATCTGTGGGACTGACTCGGTCACCGAGCTGGACAACGAACTTGGCGATCTGCTTCACGTTGATGACGTATTTGCTCTTGGACTCATCGCCCTTTTCGTCGGCAATGATCTTTGTACACCGCGCAACCTGGAAGGGCTGCTCCTCGGACATTCGTTGACGGTCGGCGGCGACATCCCATAGATGTGGTGGTGCAAGTCCTGTGTCGGATTCCTGTTGAGAGTTAGAATTGCTAGTGGGAAATGGACCGGTAGTCCAACCTTGACGCCGATCTTCTCGTCAACGCTTTGTTGCTTCTCCTTGATCTGCTTCTCGAGCTTCTTGAGGGATGTTCCGTAGGGCGCAGCACCGTAGGTCTTGAGGACCTGGATATCCCTACCAAGCGTTAGCCATCCCAGAGCGGTCTGTCATTGTAGGCGCGTCGTTCGTACTCGTCTGTCAGAGGGGTGATCTTCTTCTCTTCTATCTCATCGTCGGCGAAGTTCTTCTGGTACTTCTCCCAGTTTTGACCGGTTGCGGAAGGCTAGAGCTGTCAGTAGGCAAACAAGCTTGCGAGGGCGCGCAATGACGCACCATGATGAACTCCGCAGGTCTGACAGATCCGATGTGTAGTTATGCGAGATCGAGGATCGTATGCGGTGAGAGTGCGGGGGTATTGTTGGTGGTGAGGAGAAGAGGAGAGGTTGATGGGTAGGTTGTTGTCGACGTCGTGGTTGTTTGGGGATGGAGGTGTCAGTGAGGGCCTTCCGTAATCTGTGAGTTGCCTTGAGCTTCAAGCACAGACCCACACCATGAGGCTGCTGCACAGCTAAGCCACAAAAGGCTAGACCGAGGAACCCCTCGGAGCTGGAGGATCTGTACCCCCGATCCAAAATTTCTGGGTGACAATTCCTATGGCGGAGTAGGGCAGCCTAGGGAGGTGGGACATTGTCAAGGCTGCTGGATTCTGCTGCGAAGTCGTGTTCCTTCAAAAGCCCCGCCATCAACATCTCTCGTTCTGTCTTGAGGATTCCTGGCACCGCCAACTCGTTTTCAAAATGTCTGCCCCGGCCGCAGCTCTAGCCCCTGCAGCGGGTGGCGCCAGCAATGCTACTTTTCGTGTATGTAGAGCTTCCACCAAGCTTTTGAGCTCCCCGCTGACCATGTCGATAGGATAAGGAGAAGCCCATGGCGGTGCGCTCCTCCAACATCGTCGCCGCTCGAGGTACGGCGCCCTCGGTCCGCTTCAGGGTCTTTTTTATACTGACCGTCCCATAGCCGTCGCCGATGCTATCAGAACCTCTCTCGGTCCTCGAGGAATGGACAAGATGATCCGTGGTGGAAAGGGCGAGACCATTATCACAAACGATGGAAACACCATGCTCAAGAGCATGTCGGTCATGCACCCCACAGCAAAGATGCTGGTCAACCTTTCGGGCGCCCAGGATGTGGAAGCTGGTGACGGTACCACCTCTGTCGTCGTCATCTGCGGAAGTCTTCTTGGTGCCGCCGACCGACTTCTCTCCAAGGGCATCCATCCCTCAGTTATTTCCGAGTCCTTCCAGCGAGCCGCCGCCGCCGCCGTCGAGGTCCTTCACGAAATGTCCCTGCCTATCGCCCTCACCGATACCGCCTCTCTTCTCCAGGCCGCCAACACCTCGTTGTCGTCTAAGATTGTGTCGCAGTACTCGAACCTGCTTGGTCCCATGGCCGTCAACTCTGTCACAAAGACTATCGACCTGAAGACCGCCGACAATGTCGACCTCAACAACATCCGAATCGTCAAGCGAGTTGGAGGAACGATCGAGGACAGCGAGCTTGTCGATGGTCTGGTTCTTACCCAGCCTGTGCTCAAGAACGCTGGTGGTCCAGTTCGCATGGAGAAGGCAAAGATTGGTCTGATTCAATTCCAGCTGAGCCCCCCCAAGCCTGATGTATGTGCGCTTCCTTGATGCGGGTAGGAAATCATGCTAATACTTTGCAGATGGAAAACACCATTCAGGTCAACGACTACCGACAGATGGATAAGATCGTTAAGGAGGAGCGATTATACCTGTTGAACATGGCCAAGAAGATCAAGAAGGCCAAGTGCAACGTCCTGTTGATCCAGAAGTCTATCCTCCGTGACGCTGTCAACGACCTATCACTACACTTTTTGGCCAAGCTCGGCATCCTCGCTGTCAAGGACATTGAGCGCGATGAAGTCGAGTTCATCTGCAAGTCCACTGGCTGCAAGCCCATCGCTGATATCGACTCTTTTACTGAGGACAAGCTGGGTTATGCTGATCTCGTGGAGGAGGTTCAGTCTTCGGGATCGCGCATGGTCAAGGTTACGGGCACCAAGTCGGTCGGCAAGACTGTCTCCGTGGTGGTGCGAGGTGCCAACTCTCTGATCCTGGAGGAGGCCGAGCGAAGTCTGCACGATGCGCTTTGCGTTGTGCGCTGTCTGGTGAAGAAGAAGGCTCTCATTGCTGGTGGTGGTGCCCCTGAGATCGAGATTGCCGCACAGCTCTCCAAGCAAGCGCGCAGCTTGACGGGCACCGAGGCCATCTGCTGGAAGGCTTTCGCTGATGCTATGGAGGTTATCCCCACCACCCTGGCCGAGAACGCCGGTCTCAACAGCATCAAGGTGGTGACGGAGTTGCGACACCGACACGAGATGGGTGAGAAGAATGCGGGTGTCAGTATCAAGTCGGGAGGTGTCAACACCAACATCTCCAAGGAGAACGTTCTGCAGCCTCTCCTCGTTAGCACAAGCGCGATCGAGCTGGCGGCCGAGACTGTGAAGATGATTCTGCGGATAGACGATATTGCTTTGACCAGATAGAGTGAGATATCCCTCCAGCAGGGTTCTGCCTTGGGTTGTATGAGAATACCAAAATGGGGCATGAGTCTGCTAAAAGTATTTGCGTTCTGTATATTCCGGGTGAAGTCTTTGTGTGTTTTTTGTGTGTATGAACTGAAGTGTCTCGAGTCGTGTATGCTCAGGAGGAGTTATTGAAGTCGGCAAGTGCAACTGACCGCTCCTGCCACACTTGCAGGTTAAAGCAAGTCACCCTTTGGAGTTGCCACTCAACAACAGCACAACCCTCGACAAATCTTCTGCTTCCACTCAACTACAAGGCGGAAGATATTTACAAAAATTCAGAGACTGCTACTCCCATTCTTTCTTGTAAAGGTTTTGGAGTTACCCCTTTTACACCATGGCCGCAGATGATGATTCCAATTACTCGAGCAATGACGAGAATGATCCTAGCTTCATTGCTATGCAAGCGCAACAACGTCTCTTCCAGGTTAGTATTATGGTGCAAGTGGGTAGCATTGGTGTATACTGAGATCTATACAGCTGAAGAGAGATCGAGATGAGCGCTTGGGCGCCTTGGTTGAAGACTCGGCGACAGCTATGGAAGAGTTGCGCAGCCGTGTCATCGCATATCAGAAAGAACGGCGCTCAAAGCAGTACGTATATACTAGGTGAACGAATTTGGGCTAGGAACAAGGCTGACTGGGAGAAGAGCTGATGTCTGCGCTGCATCCGTCATGAAGATCGTCGATGCCGTTGAGCGCAGAAAGGAGATTGAGCAGCGGATGGAAGCGCTTGTTTCCAATGTCAACTCTAAAGCCCAGGAGGTTGAAGACATGATGAAGGCAGGCTTTCGTGGGAGGGAGAAGGATATGAAGCATGTCAGATGATTGTCAGATGTGCATGTAGTCATGGCTTGGACGCAATGTGAAGGAAGCCATCGCGGACCTTGAGGCTGGATTTCTCAAGCATCAAGACATCGATATTTATTATATCGAGCATTTCTCGAATCAATGGCGCAATGAAGTCTTTGTGACACCTTTAGAGAAGTCAATGCCTTTTCCGAGAGATATCATGAGGTTCCGTAATCAGATTCCGAATATGCGCAGTATCCGCACCTAAGCAGCACATCACGCCACCACCGAGAAACATTCTTGAACCAGAGAGGAATGCCGAATTGGATTGCCCATATGTCTACAATGTATTGTACACGGCCTCTATGACCGATGGCGCCGTCTATCCTTTTAAACCTGGAATCCGTATCCCGACATGCATGTCCGGTACTGCTCCACCAGCGACTTGCAGTCCTCGGCCGGGTCCTTTGCGTTTGAGAAGAGCATGCACTCGTCTCGCTTCGACTTTTCCTCTTTGCACACGCAGCAGGGCTATTCGGGGTTGGAAGGCGTTAGTTATCGTGATTGAGGGTGGATTGGGCGCATATATCTCGAAGGCTGGGAAGCTCTCTCACCTTGGGCTTGTCGGCGGCGGCGGCGGTGGTCGTAGCTAGCACTCAGAGTTAGCGGGAGGGGGATCCAGTTTCCCGGAGCAGGGGTTTGTCCGTACGGTTCGGCTTTGCGACAGCAGCCACCGGTGAAGGGGCAGAAGGTGTTGATTGCGAAGCTCCCATCTTGACTTGATTTGTATTTTTGTCTCTGAGGAAAAAGAAGGGATCGCCCGGCCGGTCGGAGGAGCTATAATGGGTGTAAGTAGGGTTGGTTCGGGTCGGGCTTAGCAGGCCATAACTTTTTTCAATGGCGAAATGCGCTTCCTGGGACGAGCAGATTTCTAAGCTTGCTGGATGACCAATCATTTGTCGTCGGCTCACGTGGCGTCGCGACGACTTCGTGAAAGAATTAACTTGCTCGCTGACGTCATTTCGAGATTCTCTATATAGACTTGAAGACATATATACAGAAAGGTCTCTTAATTTATGCTGGCTACTATTATCGACTTAAGCTAGGTAATATTGGCCTTGAGACGAGGCATTGGCCATTATTCATCTTCAAGTCTGGGGAAACGCCTTGGAGGTGGTTGCCGATAGTGGGGCCGGCGTCTTCCGGATGCACCACGGTCCAGCCGTCACTTGGCACCGTCGGACTTAACCCGGTAACAACAGAAACCATTAAGATGTTTCCTTTTGGTAAGCCGGTTGCGTATTGGATGAATATCTGCCTCCTCTGATGTTAGGTGTTGACATTGATTGAAACTCGAATGGCAGACGCAGTTTGGCCCAATCATAGGTTCACGCTGTGCTTACATAGTTGCAACGCCTAGTCTGGTCCACCTATGTTGATGCGTTAGGCGAGGAAGTGACGGGAGCCTTGATTTTACTTCTGACTCTTCTATCATTGGTGCATTCAGCCCATACCACTCGAGCCGTTCTATTCAAGAACATTCAATTTCAAGATACAATTCCTCCATCATGCTCACCATTGAACAGACCCGTGCACTTGGGGAGGTTCACCCCGAGTTTGAACCAGTGAGTGTAACGTACATCTTCACCGTAGCCAGGTAGCTCACGTGTATCAAGATTGTGAGATGTTACAACCCAATGCTTAATGCTTGGAACATGGATACCGATCTCGATGGGATCCGTGAGATAATGGCTCAGGTCCGCCAAGCACGGCCCAAGTCTGACCTCGACGCTCTATCTTACCGCATGGAAGACATCAAGATCCCACTTAGAGATGGCCATGAAGTTGATGCCCGAGTATACACCCCCAAGGACGCACCCTCTAATGGTTGCCCTGGTATCATCGTGTTTCACGGTGGCGGGTTTGTGCTTGGTGATCTCGATACCGAAGCTGGTCTCTGTGCCACCTTTACCGACCTTGGAGGTATTGCTGTTAATGTTGATTTCCGCCACGCGCCCGAACATCCTTTCCCCCAGGCCATTGAGGATGCCTTTGATGCTACCAATTGGGTGAGTGCTATCCAACCACATAAGAAAATGGCATGCTAAGTGAAACAGGCAGCAAAGAACGTGAGCAAGCTGGGGATCGACCCTGCCAAGGGCTTCATCATCGGTGGCACTAGCTCTGGAGCCGACATGTCTTTGGCTGTCGCCCACCTCTGCCAGGATGCTGAAATGAAGCCTCCTCTGACCGGTGTTTATGCGCCCATTACCTCTGGAGTCAACGAAGAAACAGTTCCTGAGAAGTACAAGGATCACTTCTTTAGCAAGGAACAGAATGCCAATGCACCCGTGTTCAGCACAGAGTCGCTCAAGTTTGTTCACTGTAGGTGTTTACCCCGATTCTGGCCACGAATCACTAACATGTGTGGCAGCCAAGTACAGGCCCGATCAGACGAGTCCTCTGGCATTCCCTGTCGCCTTTCCCACTCACGTTGGCCAGCCCAAGACTTACTTCCAGGTTTGCGGGTTGGATCCAGTGAGGGACTGCAGTCTTGTGCTTGAGCAGGTCTACAAGGATGATGGCGTGCCTACCAAGATTCACATATACCCAGGTTTGCCTCATGCGTTTTGGGCCTTGTTTCCTGAGCTTGAGATTAGTAGTAAGCGTCAGGAAGATGTCGTGGAGGGGCTGAAGTGGTTGCTTGAGCAGTAGAGGGGATATACAACTTCAAGTTGTGTAGTCTAATATTTCCGACCAAAGGATCATGTCCATCGCGAAATATCAGGAGAGTCAACAAACAATAGATAGGCATTCTACCATCGTTTTTGATGCCCAAGTGTGAGTAGACTACGTCAATACTCTGGTGACGTAGGCTTGTCGTGTAAGTGACCAGGGCAGCGTAATGCCAGGCACCACAACACACGTCAAGCCTTGAAATTCGAGTCATTGAGAAACATGGAGAAATCGCTTAATTCTTGAATAACCCAACTTTATTTGACCGGTGTTACGAGGAAGCCCGAGGTTGACGATATCAAGCCGCGCGGCTGTCTGGCAGACTTGATGTGGCGACGGCACAGGCGCCAATTCCAATGACTCAGCTTCTTTCGGCTGCCTCTCTCCACAGCCGCGTTTTTTTGGTGTTCGGGCTTTTGTTCAGTCCATCCCATTCTCTGCTACAGGGGGGGCAAATTCCAACAATGGAGACGCTCTCCGCCCTCTCCCTCACTCGGGGCCGAATCTGTTTAAGGTGGGCAGATACTTCCCGGCACGTGAGGTAGAAGGCCCCGCGCACCAATTGGCGCTGCTGGCCGACCACCTTTCGGGACCGACCGATCATCGTGACCCCGGACCCCGAAGGCGAGAGTGAGGATTGGACGCGCGGCGAAGATTTTTGCCCGACCTGACCGTCTTTTTTTTTTACTCCTACGTCCGAGATGGTGTGCGGACTTTGTGGTGTTCCTTTACACTCTGTGTGGTTCGATGACTTGCGCAAGTGTGCCAGCCCTACCACTCACTCTCTGCCTGGAGTTCAGGTTACGGCGACGGTTACGTGTGTGAAATCGCCCCCCTTGCCCAGAAGCGTACTTGTATTGCCGTATGTGGGAAGACAAGGTGAGAGGAAGTATATAAGTTGACACACCTGACCGTGTTGGAACAATCTTCCCATCTCCAGCTTCACTCACATCATTCACTGATCTGACAGCTTTTTCAACAACAACACTTTCTCCCTTCACATCTACTACACACATATACACAAGGCAAGACAAGTAATCATGAGCCCGAGCCAGCAACCTTACTCGATGCCCTTCTGGGACTTTGTCCAGGCATTCGATCCCAATCAGGGACCTGGTCGTGGAGTTGATCACAACTCTGCCTCTCACTTCCCCTTCATGGCCGGTTACCCCTTTGGAGGACCCGGAGGACCCGGAGGACCTGGTGGCCCCGGAGGCCCAGGCGGTCCCGGTGGTCCTCCCCCTCATGGAGGTCCTCACGGCGGTCCCCACGGCGGCCCTCACGGGTTCCCTGGCCCCCATGGACCCGGTCCTCGCGGTCCTCCTCCTCCCCCTGAGGCCGATGGCTTCGTATGGGGCCCTTGGTACCAAGGTGCCGGCCCCTGGGATCGTCCTCACGGCCATCACGGACACCATCGTTCCGAGGGCGAGTCCTCAGCTACAGACGTAGAGCGAGATGCCAACACCAACAACGAGAAGAGCGAGTCCCCCGACACCATGGCTGCTGATGCCCCTGATCCTGAGGAGGTCGTCCCTGATGAGAACCAATGCGGTCGACGTCCCAGCTTTGGTCGAGGCCGTGGACGTGGTGGTCCCCGAGGTGGTCGATGCGGACGCGGAGGACGAGGCGGTTTCCCTCACGGCCCTCGCGGTCCTCACCACGGTCCCGGACCTCACCCTCCTCCTCCTCCTCCTCCTTATCCCGGTCAGGGCGGCCCCTTTGACTTTGCTGGTCTCTTCCGTGGCTGGGCTGGCCACCCCTTCTTCCGCAACATTCGCGAGCAGGCCCAGCGCTTCCAGGACAGCCAGAACCAGAACGACTCCAACTCTTTCAACCCTCCCGTCGACATCTTCAACACAGAAAAGGCCTACATCCTTCACGTCGCACTGCCCGGAGCCAAGAAGGAAGATATCGGCGTCAACTGGGACGCAGATCGCAGCCTCCTCAACATTGCCGGTGTCGTCCACCGTCCTGGTGATGAAGAGTTCCTGAACACGCTCGCTACTGGCGAGAGAAAGGTTGGCCTGTTTGAGCGCAACGTGGCGCTTCCTCCTGAGGGAGTCGAGGAGCGTGACGAGATTGATAGCTTTGGTATCACGGCCAAGATGGAGGATGGTGTCCTGGTGATCACTGTTCCCAAGGTTGAGAGGGAGTGGACCGAGATTCGCAAGGTAGACATTGAGTAAAAAGGGATGGGGGCTTTTGGACAGGCAACAAGACGAGCAAAGATATCCTTGAGTGTTTGGGTTTTGATGGTTTCGTATATACCTGGTTTGGTCTGGTTTGATTTTGTTTGATATTGGTATGGTCTAATGGTTAACGGCCGGCTTCGATATTGGTATTATATAGTTGGGAAAAAATTGGAAAAAAATTATATACATCCTATCACTCTCATAAGGAAACATGTGACTTGGTTTGACTGACATTGGACTAATAAACGTGATGCTATCCTCTAAGAATACCTAAATACAAAGGAAAATCTCCAACATGACATTGTAACGTGTCTCTTCAGTCTATTTTAAGCTGAACAAAGTGAATCTTCATCTGCGCTAGGCGTATGCAAATGGGTATATGCTAGAATGTAGAGGGGTTTTAAAGGGGCCGGATTCTCCAGGCCCGAAGTTAAAAAGTGAATAGAATGCTCCAAAGCGCTTTCGTGATGACGGTATAAAGTTGGTGGAAGTCTTGCGTAGTCTTGGTGGTGTTGGTGTTTTTCCGCTGCTGTAATATGCAATTTCGAGCCAATGTCCTTCCAGAAGAAATAGAAGAAAGATAAAAAGGGTAATCAAGGGAATAAAATAAAAGCCAAGAAACTCCAGTTAACCCCCCCAACGTCCAATCATTATTGCCAGTTCACTTGTTGTCGGCATAAGTTTGTCATGATTCTAGCCCCTTGGCGATCTCTTCGCGTACGTGGCGGCACCACTTGAGTAGGGCCGCCTCAAAGTCTACCCAGACCTTTGGTGACGTGTTGTAGACGACCCCGAGGGCGTCGACGGTCAGCATGACCTCGAAGCGTAGCTCGGCGGCCTTGACCCAGTAGCGCAGGTTATCGGCGCTGCGGTAGGGCTTCTGAGTGTCGGTGTGGAAGGTCGGGATAGCGCCCCAGCGCCGCCGGGACTTGTGCACCGCGGCATTGTGCAGTTTGACCAGTCGCAGGCCGTTCTGCATGGCCTCGAGGAAAGGCGTCGGCTTCTCGGCCGCGGGCGACATGGGTGTCCATTCGGGCAGAGGATCTGCCGTCGTGTCCATGGACAAGAGGAATGCTCGCTCCCGCTCATACTCGCGACCGGTCCAGTCGCCCTTGAGCCATGTCCAGCCATCCCGCTCGGCCCTCTCTGCGTCCTCAATCTCCTGCTCCTGCTCGAGGATACCAAACACGCTGTCGACCCAGGTATCCATGGTCTTCATCTCCTCTTCTTTCATGCCGTCCTTGAAATTCCGGGTGGCCATCTGCTTCAGCACCTCCATGACGGCTAAAAGGTCAGCCCTGACCTGCTTCTCGGGCTTTATAGAGTCGAGGCGGTCGGGCAGCTCGTGGGCCGTGTAGTACATCTTGGCGGCGCGGATGGCCAGAGTCACAACGTCGAGCATGTGCATGCCCTGGAGTTCAAACCATCCTTGGCTATTCTCCGAAGGCATGTTGGGGTATTTGGGCGCGCCGGGCGGCGCCTGATAAGTGCCAGCCTTTCGCTCCTGTGCCTCCTTCAAGGCCTCTCTCGCGTCGCGTAGTGTCTGCTCGAGTTCGGACTTGAGTTCCAAAATGGTGGGCGGCTTGGGGACCACCTTTTCGCGGTGGTGATAGGTGCTCACGGTGGGAGGAAGCATGTCCCCAGGCTCGCTGAAGGTATCATCGTAGTAGTCGTCTATCTCCTCGATTGGGGACTCGACAAGGTTATCTGTGCCGAAGCCCTGGGCACTGAAGTCGGGGCTGCTGCCGGTAGAAGCATAGGAGGAGTCGACATCGGATCCCACAATCTTGGGAAGGGTACCACTGGCATCCAGAGCTGAGAGGTCGAGGGTTGCTCGGTGCGGCTGCTTCTTCCTAGCCAGCTGGCCACCCTTGCCGTCGAGCAGACCCGTCCGGGCAAAGTAGTACTGGAGATGTGCGATGCTGCCTAGACTCATGACACTCTCACGGGAACGGGCGCTGGCGGCAAAGTCGGTGCCCTGTGGCCGCATGTATCCACGGCGACGACTCCTTCCATCGAAGCTGTAACTTGAGTGTCGGGAAGTCGAGATGTCGGAGCGTCGGTGCTGGAGCAGACTGCCGGTGGAATGGCGGTTGTACGCCTCGCTCCCGAGGGAGTCACGGGAGGCAGCATCGGTGCTAGAGCCGTGAGACCATGATGAAGTCGTGGACAGGCAGCGAGAGAGCTCCGGACACGCGCCGATGGCAGGCGTTGGCAGCGCATCCGGAGGCGGCGAGTCGCAGCGGAAGGATGGAGTCTGGTGGTTGGCCATCATGTCTTGGTGGTAGTAAAAAGAGTGGATGGTTGGTTTATCGAGTAATCCAAACTTGAAATGCGATCTCTCAGAGTCGTCCAACAGAATTATCCCCGCGTGATCAACGTTGATTCTCGGCCTGGGTGGGAATGCTTGTGCTTGTTGACAGTGGCGTGCAGTGCCGTGAATGATGATCTGCACTTACACAGATGCACAAACACGACAGATGAGGTTCCACAGCAACGGGCAGCCAGCTTTCAGGAGCTTGAATGGCACTGCAGCTAGCGAGTACGCCAGTGGAAGCAACAAAGTGACAGCAGCAGCAGCAGCAATCGAGGGGCAGCGAGAAGTAAAAATGGCAGCGAGACAAGGGAGGGGAAGGTTTAAGATCAAGCTCTGCGAGGGACAGAGCAGAGGGGGGGAAAGTGAAAGAGAGCACAAATCGAAGGGGTAATACAAGGACGAACGAATGGACGACGGATGGTGGATGGACGGGATGGGATGGATTATTTCCAGGGGTTCTTTGGTGATGGGGCGACGGTTCCAGGCTGACCGGGCTGGTTGGCGGGACAGGCCTCGGGACTTGACAAGGGTGAAATTACTTCGCGTCCGTTCGTTGGAACAGCGGGGGAAGTGTGCGAGGATTGGCGGAACCAGAGAGCTAACGATTAGCAAGGATCGGGAGAGGAATTGCTTGG
This sequence comes from Fusarium papillatum, assembly GCA_013186395.1. Lineage (NCBI taxonomy): Eukaryota > Fungi > Ascomycota > Sordariomycetes > Hypocreales > Nectriaceae > Fusarium > Fusarium papillatum. The sequence goes on along the minus strand of JABCKC010000855.1, from coordinate 2,016 downwards.
TTTCCAGAAGGTGATGTGATGTCAGGGTCTTGAGAAAAAGTCGGTAGAGCTGGTGGTGAGCACTGTTGAGCCAAGTCCGAGAGAGTGTGAGTCTCTTTAAAGTGCCTTGTTAGCGAGACGTTGAAGCTAAAGAAAGAGATGCATGAGCGTGCGTCTGGTTCTGTTCTGTTCTAGTGAACATGGATGGGCCTCTTTTTTTGTCTTCTGAGGCACGTTTGTCAGTTGGTTCAGTTCAACAAGGGGGTAGAATGAAAAACAATGGCTTGAACAAGAGAGAAGTGATCGACGACAAGACAAGCCAAATAGATGCACAACAACTGCGATAACCCAAGACCGTTGAGGCGGATTTGACTGGCCAGGGGGGTTCACGGCTACTTGTATGTATGCAGGAGGTAAACTGGAGCTTCTCCCAAGCCAGACAACTCGTGCAGTAGCGTCAACGTCCAAAACCACAAGAGATGCACGGGCGTGAGATGGGCAGGGATGAACAAATGGAGTCGTCAAAGCATCCATTCAAACGTCATGTGCGATGGGGGGGAAACTCTTTATCACGGCGCTGAGCGTTGACGACACAGGCACAGACACAAGCTTGTCTGAGAGCCCGTGTGTCATATCCCAGGGCAACCTGCTGGCTCACTAACTATCCGTCCTGCCGCGATCCGTCCCCAAAAGGAGCGGGTTGAGAGACTCCATCTCGAAAGTCAGACTGGACCAGTCAGAAAGCTACGCTGGTTGCCGTCTAATTTCCTCCAGATTGATTGGAATCTGCTACGTTTCTATCCCGCTGCCGCCACGCCCACATTGTCTCGGTTGTCCTGTCAATCGCTAGGTCCAAAATCCTCACGGGACAAAGTTTCAGACATATTCTCAGCAGCAGCAGAGAAATTCCCTCCATGATCGATCCCATCAGGGAATACCTACCGCCTGCCCTCTCGCTCCGTGCCCTGCCCACACAGACAAGGCATCTTGAATCCCATCCCCGGGTCAGATCCCGGCTCCGAGGGAAATTCCTCCGTGATTGGACTTTCATGCAAGCCACGCGGTTGGCTGGAGCTCCCTGGGGACCAAGCTCGGAGCTCCCGTTGAAGCTCTGGGCAAGGTTGCATCTGGATTGTAAAGGACAGTCTTCGATGCTTCTAGCTTGAGACGAGACGAGAGAAAGTGTGGGATAAATGATCGTGTTATCATCGATCGACACGTGCGAGCTCCGTCCGTGTGGCCTTGGTGCTGCTCCCTCCCGTCTGGTCCACTCAACGGAGGACCGTCCGTCTATAACCCCAAGGTTGACCAGCTCTTCTTGTATGCACAAGGTTAGCTATTACCCAAGGACCTTGAGCCCCAGCATTCGTCTAGCATCCATAGGGAGGCTCGTATCAAGAGCTTCTGCCCAAGAGGCGGCTCAGCACTCCTGTGAGGCTATTTTTACAGCGTACCCAGACCACAAGGCCAAGGCGATCTAGGCCCAACTCTAAGCAGTTGACAGAAAGCTGACAGCTGCCTCACTGGCTGCCTCTTCCTTGTCCATATCTTCTCTCATATCTTCGCTCGTCACTAGAATCTTATCAACCAGTAGTAGCGCAAGCGCAATCAACCATCGTCCATATCCATAGACTATCGATAATACGGCATACCCTCTCCCCCATCCGAAATGCGCATATCCATTTGCCGTCTCCAAAAAGGCATAACCTTCGATGGCTTGCATTATCCGGCACCTGGGCATGGGAGCACGCTAGTCGCGCGTGGTCCTCTAAGTTGAGGCCGGACTCCTGTTAGGCGAGATCAGCGACCAGGGAGGGCCGTCAGTTCATCAAGAGGTCGGCCAAATCAGAGGCCATCTCGAGAAACGAAAAGATCCATATGGGCCCGATCCCCCGGTAGATATAAGATATCCCCCCGTCTCTGCCCGTCAATCTGGGCGAATGTAATAATTGCATCCCCGTGTTGCGCGGCGCGGCGCGGCGCCGGATGGATTTGGGTTGGATGAATGGATGTCATGACGGATGGAGGATGGATGAT